>QJSC01024990.1:426747-604381 GCA_003697955.1 Calidris pygmaea
TTCTTTTGTCTCTTTGCAGTTCTTAAAGAACAAGATGGGAAAGACTGAGAAGGCTGCCGTCCCTTACAGCCAGCCCGTTCACGGTTTACATCTGTGTGAACAACCAAAGATAAACAGGCAGAAGAGTAAATGCAACACGCCGCTGACCAAGATCACCTCGGCGAAAAACATCGAGAACTTTTGGCAAGGTTCTGTATCGCCGGAAATTATTCAGAAGCAGGAGAAAAAGCCACTTAAAAACACAGAGAACTTCAGAAACGCCAAGTCCAAGAAACCTATCACCCTAACCGAAGCGAACCAAAAAGAAAATTACGCTGGGGCAAAATTTAGTGACCCGCCATCTCCTAGTGTCCTTCCAAAGCCTCCCAGCCACTGGGTGGGTGGCACAGCCGAACCGTCTGACCAAAACAGGGAGTTGATGGCAGTCCATTTGAAAACTCTCCTAAAAGTTCAAGCGTAGTTTCCAAGATCTCTTGAGTAATTGGCAAAACTCCATCCAGGAAACTCGAAACATGCCTTGTTGCAACAAAAAATTGCAAAAGACTTGTCAAGTCTTATAATCACATTTAAAAAAAAACATAATCCTTGTATTATATTTTTTATGGTTGTGTAAATAGTGTACATCATGTATTATGTGTATATTCTTGTTCATACTTTGAGAGGTACATTTTAGTTTTGTTATGAAAGGATGTATTTTGCACTGCCTGAATGGTAGATGTCTTGTATATAAAATATGGACAATTTTAAGTGTGTGCTTGACACATGAAGACTTGACTTGATTTGCACAAGGTAATGAAAACTTCGAAAGGAGAGTACAGCTTTCTGATTTCAAGGTTCCAGATCAAATGTGAATGTTTTATTCATGCACTACTGACAATAGTTTTACATTCTGTGTCCCAGTCCAGTATAAACATGGAATTTTTCATACAAATGTGAAGTTTTGCTCTCTGCTCTGGAAACAGTATCTGGAATTCCTGTTCATCTGTTTGTTTTTAAAATTAACTGGAATTTAGAAAAATTCCAACCCCTCAATTTGAGCACTGCTGATTTCTTTAAAGAAGAAAAAAAGGAAAAAAAAAAAAGAGCAGAGCTTTCTGCCAACAATTTTAATTGGTCACTAAAAAATTAAATAAAACAATTTGGCCTCCCCTTAAGCATGTCTCTGTTTTTCTTTTGTTTGTGTATGTGTCTGTTGAAGTTCAAGTACATGAACTTAAAAATACTGGGTTGCTTTCTAGTGTATTAGTAGGAATATTTTGTCCTTTTCAGCCTTTAACTATCCAAATAATTAATTTTGATAGCTCTTTAAGAATTGCTTCTGTTTTTTAAAAACATTTCCTTTGTGCCTGTGTCATTTTAGGATCCTTATCCTTGTGCCATCGCTTTCTTCCGTGCCTGTGGACTGACCATATTCATTAACACAGCCCTGAAATGGGACGGGTCAAAAACCAGAATTTATTTGCTTTGTTTACAGAAATGAATTCTATAGTTGCAGAATTTTTCATCACAATGCTATTAGGCTGTTCAACTATATATGCTCTAAGGTAAGAGTGCTTGCAAAATTTTTTGGTCCACTCTAAAGACTTCCAGATACCTTGTAAAATACACCTTTATTTCTTGATTAGGTGGTATGTGCTGAAGGGAAATGTGTGGCTTCGGCAGCCCCGTTTGCTGCCTAATCTAAATACTCCATAGTTTAGCATGTCTTCTAAAAATGAACAGAAGTCCTTTTTTAGATTTTTTTTGCAAATTCTAGTGGAATCTCACTACGGATGACTCAAACTGCCTGTGAGCCCCAGTTTACTATATTTGGTATGTGCTGTATTGATGTACTGGTGTGGGGGTTTTTTTTAGCTTTTTTTTTTTTCTCTTTTTTTCCTAAATATCATCAAGCACGAAGGAAAATGCCGTTAGCAATTCCCTGTAGCTTTAGGCAATGGTTAATTTTTTCAGCTGACCTTTTGATCGCTTTGATAACCAGCTTGACCAGAGGGAGTTTCCATCAGCCGTGGAGGTTGGCTTTGCATAAAAGGAGGTATCCTTTCTTTTTCCCTCTGATGATTATCTCTGTTTATCAGCCTCTTTTCTTCCCTGCCCCCTTGGAGCTGACATCAAATGACGTGACTCATGAATCATGACTGATCCTCCACAAAATTTACCAGTGTAACGTACCTCTTTTTTTCACCCCAATTTGCTGACGTGTCCCTGGGCATTACAAAATTCATTAAATGCAAGTGCCCATAGTTCTTGGCTCCTCATCCCGTTCTCTTAAAGCTGCTGGATGAAACTTCTGAAGTCTGGAAAAATTAAAAAAAATTCCATACCTTGTTGGTCCATAAGGGTTATCAGGGTAAGATAATAACGTATGATCTGGTCTTTCCAAACAGTGCAAAAGGAAAAAAAAAAAAAAACTCATTTAGCTTATTTGTGCATCAGTACAGCCGGTCCTGGTGTGATCTGGCAGAAGCCTTGGAGCGCTTCCACGTTTCTATCTTAAGGTCTTTGGGTTGAGTCCCTTCCTGGCCGATGGTCTGGATTATAAAACCAGGCCTACGTGCAGTGCAGGCTTCAACAAGATCGTCTGAAAAATCAGGATACGGTTATCTCTTGGCACCATATTCTGCACTTAATTTGCTGCTTTCCAATGTGGTTTTTTTTTTTCCCTTTATTTTTCTACAGGATTTTCACTTTCGAGGTTTCCTTCGCTTTGACAGATATCCCAGTCCCCTGCAGGCGAGGCATTGTATTACACAAACGTACTATTTGAGTTTGGATCCAGTAAGTGAAAGAGAAACATTAATGTTTGGAGGACTTCTTTGCAATAATACAGTCTAAAGTCTTTAGAAGTGAACAGCGTTTAAGGAAGCAAATGAACTAACATGTTTGGAAGGGTTGGACTAGATGATCTCCAGAGGTCCCTTGCAACCCCCTATCATTCTGTGTTTTATGATCAGATGCTGGTGTGGCTGCTCTGCAGGAGTTAAGTAAATCATCTATTAATGAGTTCAATCAGAGTGAGGAAACTGAAGGTTAACATTTTGGTTAGTTAATGAAAATCTTTCCTGCTTACAGTCCTCCTCAGTGCAAGGCTCTGCAGAATCAGGGGAATCAACTGTGAGTTAACGATGATAGTCCTGAAAAATTAGCTTTCACGGAGCGCAGGAGGATCTGTTGTTGGGTTTTCATGCGTGGCTAAGTCTCAGCACACTAGACAGCTTCATTAATTACGGCTGGCTTGGTGCTTGGCTAAAGCTAAAATGCCTCTGTCTCCTAATGCAACTGGAGCTAGAAATCCTGTGTGTATTTGAACTCCTCTTACGCCAGTATCTCTTCGGAGATGCTGTTAAATTCTTAAGTAGCCTCTGCATGAGGCTGGGACTTTCTCCATAAATGGAATTTTATTTCAGCTGATTAATATTGTATCCAAGTGGTGTCATTTTAAGCGGTTCTTGTAATTATTTTCAGAGGGTGTTTTTTAAGCTTTTACAGTATAAAGCATTTGATACCTTCCACAATTCAGGATTTTGTTCTACTTTACACAGTTTTGAGGTCAAACACAAAGCCTATAGATTATATGAAGCCTAAAGATTATAGATTGGTTTCCATTGTAATGTTGGAAATAAGTTCACCTTTATTTCTGCATAAGAAGTTCTCGACACTTCCATCACACAATTAAACACATTCCTTATTTTTGCCTACAGCCCCTTGTACTCTTTGAATTTTGGTTTCACAATGCGTTCTTTTTTTTTTTTTTTCATAATACGTACCTGACTGACTGAACTGTTTAAGGGGAATCATCTTCTGTTTTAATTTCTAAGGTTTTATGTATACAAATAGGCTGGTCCTTACCCTAAAGAGGCTGATGGGTAAGCAAGTAAAAGACAAAGGCTGTAAAATGTTAACGTTTACTAAGAAAAATTGATGCTGCCTTGTTGAACGGGAACCACAGTGTTAAATATTTTTGATAGCAAGAAACGTTTAGTTTTTGATTCAATGGAAAAGGTTAATGAAGGGAACATCCATCAATTAAGGAGAAGTACATTATCCAATAAAAGGACATAACTACTGGAGCGGAGCAGCAGAACGTTATCAGCAACGCAGGGGGCTGTGAACTTTTTGTTTTGCATTGGAAGTGTAGAAGAATGTTATCAGAGCTACGGCAGGAAGGTCAAGAATTCAGCTGAATTAGAGAAAATAATCCTCAGGAATCAATTTGCACGGTGAACTTGTCCTGGCAGAGGTAGGACGCTTCTTCCCCTGTGCTGAAGTCAGCGTTCCTCTCTAGCTTCTTTTCCCAAGAGGTGACAAAATACCACTTACTCAACTCCCAAAAAATAGGCCTTTTAGATTTTATAAAGCCCTGACTCTGCTGGAAGCGCTGCACTGGTATTTTCCTTGAAGGGTGGTCTAGTGACACTACTACAAGTAACGCGTACTCAGGTTTGTGTGTGGCAGACACACTCATTTAGTCCCAGTGGTTGATAAACCCTTGTCTTTGCTTTGAGAATGACACTGGTTATTGGACTTACTGGCTGTAGGTTGCCACTGGTGGGTGAATTGGTGTGATTTTTGTAATTTATACCAGAAAGAAGAAGTATTTTGGGATCAAGGACTCTTCTTATATTTATAGGACTCTCCTTTTGTTGTAGTTCAGCATACTGCTGTCTGTATTTCAAAAAGTGGTGTCATCATCATTGCCATTTTGCCATTCCTACGGTCATGAAGCATAAAGTTTTGAGCAGATGCTATTTCTATGAAATGTGTCATTTGCTCCTGTAATGAAGCGATGTGCTTTCATCAGGTAGGTCTGTGAGCCTTAATTTGCAAATGTCCTTGTAAGTGGTGACAGCAACAGCCATCAAAACACAATTTACTTTGGTTTTTATTCCCTGAAACAAGGCCTAGAGCTTCATTCAATGAAGGGCTTAGTATAGAGAGTCAGACCTTTCTCTTCTTGCCTCTCATCACCTGAATCTTGCCTCTTTATTCCCCAGGGACATAGCTGCACGAGAAAGAATAAAGTATGCCCTTACTTAAAATAATATATAGCTTGAGATCTGTAATTTTTTTTCCAGGTATACATATAGCATGAAGCTTTTGTAAGTTGCATTCGTAGCATCAGAATACTCCAAAATTGCATGTTGTCATATTTAGAATATCAATAGGTCATTGTAGGAATTAATGCAGTAGTAAATTGATAGACCTTGTCCAGATTTGTGGACATTCTTTGTACGCGAGCACCAAAGAAAGTGCTGATACATTTTTGTACTAAGAGTGATAGGGAAAAAAAACATTGATGAGACAGGTAGAAAAAAACACCCTGAAAAACAAGGTCAACTAAGAGATAAGAGAGAAGCAGCACAGATGTCATCATTGAATTACGTGGGAGGAAAGATATGCAAGAAAAAAATTCTCTCTCAAAGTATCTGTTGTTGCTGCAAATCTGGGGAATTTAAATGACTAGATGAAATGCAATTTGCTACCATTTATTGACCGGGACCATCCGGGGAAAGACAATATGAGCTGGCAGGTCTTGTGACTGAGTTTTTCTCTCTGATCGGTACCTGTTACTCGTGAGTAGAAACTGCACCTTGGCACAGCACTCCTCATGGCTGCCACTGCTTTCGGTGTCACAAAGCGCTCTACAAGTGCTCACTCCTCTCAGGTTTCCACAGGTTCTTAGAAGTGGCCAGATGAAGTATTAAGGTGCATGATAGCAGCCTTCACGTTTCTTACAGCTGGAAAAACAGGCGTGCAGAAGGGAACTAGCTCACTTCGGATCACTCAGCAGGCTCTTCACTGACCCCAGGAAGAGGACCAACAGCTTCTGGAGCTCCAGCCAGCCTTTTCCTTTGCTAGTACACATGGTTGCAGTGTGGTCTTTCAGTCTTCCTGCTGCCTAGTATGTTAAAAAGCAATTAATATAATGTTCTGGTGAGATAAATCAGGCTGCGTTTAGGTGTTGCGTACTGTTTTATTACATGACAGCTTGAGTAATTTGCACATGAAAGATGACTATTCTACTTTTCCCTCTCCTTGCTTTTGACCCTTTGATACAATATATAATCTATCCACGCACCGCTGTCCCTTTCGGCTCATCCTCTCTGTCCTCTCCCTGCAGCCAGCAGTGGGAAAGCTGATGATAAGGCAGAAGTTTGGGCTTGTTGGCTGCTGCTCCCTGCTGCTCTGCAAACCTCCTGCAGCCAGCAGCTGGCTCAGAGGGCCGCGGGCCTCCCTGTGTCTCCTCACAGCTTCTCAAGTTTACATTTGCTTTATCTTTAGGCTCTCATGAGATCTGGGAAGACAGAAAGAGGCCCAGTCTTTCCCAAGAGAGAGGATCTTCCCACAGGAGGACAAGGTGAAGTTTGTGGGTGACCCAGTCTCTCTCTACCACCAGCCAGTCCTTCTTAAGACCTCGAGCCTTCCCATCCTCTTCCCCAACTATCCGTTTTCTTTACTTTTCACTGCAGCTACGAGTCTATCTTCTTGTATTTTCCCCTAAACACATTTCGTCATTCTCAGTTTCCCTCACTTCCCCGCAAATGTTCATACATGTAATTTTTTTTCGCCTGAAAAGCCAATTTGAGTATGCCACATTTATCTGCTGTGTCCAGAGGACATTTCCTCCAAGACAGAATGTATTTTTTTTAAAGGATAGCTAGATTTTTACAAGAAGCAATAATTCTCTTGAGATGTTTTCTTGTCAACACAGTATGAATTGACCTGGCAAGCGTGTAGCACAGCCTCAGTAACCATAACATACCCCACTCAAGGTCCTGGTGGTCTAGAAACAGCTCTGATGAGCTGGTCCACACAGATACCATGGAATTCATCTGCCAAGCACAGCTCAAAAATCCCAAGCAATTAGAGTTTAAGGATTGTTTCCTCAGAGATCGGGAAGTCTGAGGTCTGACCTGGGCTGGTTGCTGGCAGGGGGAGACGCCAGGAAGATAAAATGCAATCTGCAGCTCTGAGACTTGTGAACTGAGGCTTTTTATCTCATTTCATAGAATCATAGAATCATAGAATTGCCCAGGCCGGAAGGGACCTCCAAAGGTCAGCTAGTCCGACCTCCCTGCAGTCAGCAGGGACACTCCCAACTAGACCAGGTTGCCCAGGGCCTCATCGAGCCTCACCTTGAATATCTCCAGGGAAGGGGCCTCAACCACCATTTGCCAGGCTGGGTCTACTGATTGCGAGCCTATCACAAGTACAGCTCCCGCTTGTTGCATGTGTCCAAAACACCTCTTCTTAGCCTCCTGCTTGAAGGATGGAGCCTTTCTGCATTTTCAGTGATGGTTCAGGAGTTAGCTATACATTTCTGACCTGGCTGTGTCCTAGGCGATTTAAGGTAAGAGTTTGCACTGCTCCTTTGAGAGGATCTTACGGTTTATATTCCTTTTTTAATTCATTATTACTTGCACTCTTCCAAACTGTTGCATTTTTATATAATTTTTTAACACAAACATGCCCTGCTTTTCAGATGCTGCAGAGATACAATGTGAAGATGTGGGGGCCAGGGTCAGAGTAACCTTGATCCAGCCTTGCAGTCTCTATCCAAATGTCAGCTCAGTCACAATTTTCTTAGGAAAAGCTTTGCTTACTTTTAATGTTGCTGAGATGGTTGTGTGGGCTGAGCTCTAAGGATGGTGCTTTCCCTCTGGGCAGATGTAAGATACTGAAGAAGATGAAGGAGCAGGAAGCTGATATTTGATGACCAAAGGAAGAAGCTCTTTGCCCGCTTAGAAACCTTTCTCCATATTGTCTTCCTCAGTTACAGCCAGCCCCCCTGACCTAAGCTTCCAAGGACCTCTAGCAAGTCTCCACCCTTCCTTAATTTCCTACTCCCAAGTCCCTTCCTTGCCAGAAATGCAAGGAACACATTTTACACAGCCACTGGTAACCAGGAGCACAGTCAGTCACTTCTTGGTTCACTTCCAGAGAACGTTGACACCACGCAGGCAAAGAAACGATGAGGAAAGAAAAGAATTAAGGGAGAAAAAGTTTTAAAACTGCATTGCTAACAATATAAAAGATGAAACGTGTCGTGTGTGATGCAGAAGCAGGCTGGTACATTTGCTTTAACGGATGGAGTTACCGTGGCAGGCGTCTTCAGAGCATATGCATATAGCTGTAAGTAGGCAAATGCATATAGTTTAAAGGTCCAAGTAAGTGAGTAGTAGGGCAAATGCGGTGCCCGGGTCCGGTAGGGAACAGGCCGAGTTCCCTCTAGTGGCTTGCTTTGGCATTTCGCCGGGGTGGCCCCAAAAGGACCCTTTTTGAGAGCTGCAGCCCATCACTCCTCATTACATTACAGCCTTGCCCAGAGCCCAGGCTTGTATTGGGTAGCTGGAGGGTGTAATCACGCAGTAATTCCTGGTGAGGGCCTAATTGCAAGTTAATTTAAAGTGAGTTATATAAACAGATTAAATCAATCCTTCCTGGTATTTATTTTTCATTAGTTCACAGGCAGACGCAACCGCCGTTAATAATTCCCCATCATCTGCTTTACTCTGCTGCTTCATGGACGTGGTGCCCACTGCTAATACCCGCCTTAGGCAGAGGCTTTGTGAGACCCCCGCGAGGAAGAATAATCTACAGGATGTCACCAGGCAGTTTTGGGGAAAGGCTTTCCAGACAGAGAACACAGTCAGCCGTGTATCACAAATCTGTATTTGTGGCTCAGTGCAATACATTTATTTTAAGTGAACATCAGGCATTAATTTATTAGGTTGAAATATTGTTGAATTATTGGTGTGCTGCTGCATTAGAACACTGAAAAAAATAGCACACGAGAAAGAAGAAAACAAAAAAAATAATGTTTTGGTTTTCTTCAGCTCATGTTTTACTAAAAAGGCAGCTGGAAGATGAAGACAAAATGGATTAGGCAAGAAGCCTTCACTTCCAAAAGAAAACATCCAGTGCACTTCTGGCAGATAGTGTATTTTGTAAAACACAAACTTATAACATATTAATTACTGTGTCCCTGGGGTTTTAAAAATATAGAAGCACATATTTCCTACTGTGAACTTACGAACTTTGGAGGAAATTCCAGTAACTAGGAGTAAAACTCTATGTTGTTGCTCTCTATCCTGTGTTTTTATCATAGGATACACAGTGTAGAACATGCCATAAATCATGGGCCTGAAAGTTAAAACACCGATGTCTAACCTCAGCCCCAACTTAAGAGTGAGCAAACACAAAGGGGCACATTCATTTCTGGCAATTTTTACAGATTTGGAGGAGATCACAAATAATTCTGTCTCCCAGAATTTCACTGGTTTACCTAGGCTGGTACCTGTCATTGTCAATACTAACCTAGTCACAGCACGGAGGAGAGAGGCACCTTTACTACTAAGAGCATCCTAATTGTTATTTTTAACATACCATCTCACTCTATATGAATTTAGAACTAATCATATTGCATTCTCAGACTGTGCCTGTACTGTATAACCAACACCACCTCGATCAATACATTTCAGCTAAAAGCCTGAATCACACCTGAAAAACCTCCTTCACAGAGAATAAAAAAAAGTTATTCCAGCTTATCAAAATGTCCTGAATACTTTTAACTGAAGAAGAGTCCAATATTCCTTATTTTCCCCCAAAATAATCAATGCAGTTGGTAAAAACCAAAGTGAGGTTAAATATAAAATCTGTTGCTGGGACAAATTCTTTCCCCGTGTAGAGAGGTTTGCCTTCTAACGCAACATCCTTTCACAAAGCAGTTATAATATGAAGAAGAGACCATTCAGCAATATGTAAAAGGGATGTGTTCAGACACGCGCAAGGTTTCATTACAGCAAAATGTGACTTTATATGCATAAATACACTTTTTACTTAATTTTGACTTTTAAATAGAGTTTCTATACAAGATGCCAGATGGATACTGTTTATCTGCTTTACTCGTGCATCACCTTTCACTGTGCTTAACACAAGCTTTTTTACAATATGCTGTGAAACAAGCCTGGCTGTTCGTCTAACCTGGACGACCTAATTGAAGTTCTGAGCATGGATCACGTTTCAGACTCGCTCAGCCTGGCCTTTTGCCGAGTTAGCTATTTTTTTGTTTGTTTGTTTGGAATTGGCAAAGCTTTTGACAGGTTTTGCAAGACTTGACAGTTTAGCCTCTTTAGCTCTGTTCTGGATGCACTGCTGACTGTTTCAATGTCACAGGTGCTCTAAATATCACCTAGACACAGAAAAATGGGAACTAGGGTCCTCTTTATACTCTGCTTCCTCACATGAGCAATCGTTCTGATTTAATGGAGTTCTGTGTCAGGCCAAATTTTCTCCTGCCAGTGGAAAGACTGAAGTGTAAGCCCAAATTTAGAGTTCTGGGAAGGGGACAGACATCCCCTTCATATGAAATACCAAATATTAGTGAGATTCTTCATTGTGTGTTCATTTCACGACAGCGAATGGGTTATCATAAGGTTATTAAGTCTCAAACAACTTTATAATCTGTTGTGTTCTCTACTGAGAATGCCAAGTAATCATGCTAGAGAGCCTTATAGAGGCACCTGCTGCTGGGGAACCCAGATTAATATTACCAGCACATATTGAGTAGGCTACAGAACAGCCAACACATACTAATGCTGCCGGGGCTGTGAAGTCCCCTGGCAGCCTCAGGACACCTCATTGTCCTGGCACCGCGGCTTCCCAGAACCAGCACAGGCTCTCCTTGCCAGAGCAACTTTAGCCTCTCTTTTTTATTATTTTTTTCATTTATTTATTCCAAAGTATGTCATCTTGTGCCATACGTTGACACTTAGAAGACTCCAGTTTCCCTATGATATCCTGCAGTTTAACTTACATTTTTAACACCCTTTTTCTCTACCTAGCTGTTGTATATACTGAGAATACTAATTGCAAGAGCTCATTCAATCAAATAGTGGTTTTGGCAACTGAGTGCAGGTCTTGGAGTTAAATACCAGAGGCGAGTGTAACAAGTGGGGAAGGAATGCAACAAGAAGGGCCTCTGTTTTTTTGCTGATGGTGAATCCTGGGCAACACTGCTTTCAGCAAAGGGGTGCCTCTGTCTGTCTACTTTCTGCTTCCCCAGCAGCCTTGTTGAAAGCTGAGGGCAGCAGTCAGTCCCGGATGGGTATATAGTGGGTCCAGTTAAATTTGCTTCTCTTGTTTTCCAGTGGTGAGCATGTGAAATAAAGAGCATTTCACATCCACGGTTGTGTGGACATGAAATTCCAGACAGTACCCTCCCATGTGCCTGTTCAGGATGGATTGCCCACACACTACAAGGATGAATTTTTATTTTTTTTTAAATAGTGCTCTTGATTTGAAGTGATGACACTGAAGTTATCCACAGGTAGACCTCTGAAAAGGCGCCTCTCAACATGGGTGAATAGGGGATGCATGGCTGTCACCACACACCAGCCCTAACAAGAGCCTTTGGCGCGTGGTACAGTAAGCTGCACTGAAAAGGGAGGGGAGGTCACATGCATGTGACACAAAACATACATAAAACATAGCACAGAGCACACACGTACCTGCTGGTGCATGAACATTGTACATGAGAATGTAGGAGATGAACTTTTTAATTATTTAACTAACCTTGCTACTAACTGGATGCTGTTTGAGGTATAGCCATCTTCCATCTGCTAAGGGTGAGCCACCTCCGCCTCCTGTTTCATGAAAAGATTTGGGACAGTAGAAGGAGAGTCAGGGCTCTATGAAACATAAATGCACAAACCAGTTCTGAGATTAAATAAACTATGAAAAGGCAATAAGGTTAGGAAGCACCTGGACAAACTGCAACTGAGATTCTCCGTGAGGTGCTTGAAAACGAAAAGAAATAGCCTAACTCCAGGCAACAACGAGTAGGCTGGGGTAACTAAAGACCAACCTCTCTTGCACTAGAAACAACTAGAAGACATTATTACCCACGTTTGCCAGATGTCATTGGGCAATGCGTGACTTCACCTTGAAATCATTTTAACCGTTATTTGAAACCAAACTGGATTGGACTAGTTTGCTCAGTGATACAGTTTGACCAAACTGTTTGCAATTTCCAGTGCTTTTCTACAGGTCTCTGGATATACTGGATGCCCTGGTTTCCTCGGATTTTGAAAATATGAAAACACACCTGTTTCATCTCACAGTGATGTATATGACTGCACATGTGTAAATGGCACAAAAACTCTGGCAGAGTTCTGCACATGTGTGACACTGACCTGAAAAAATCCAACAGCACTCTCATGAGTTATTCATACGCACAAGGTCAGCAAAGTTTATAGCAATGCAAGCTGGAAATATGATTCTTTTTAATAACCTCGTAGACAATTTTTTTTTGTCCTTTTTCACTTATCTGCTTGTTGTTTTTGTTTTCCAGAAAACTGATACAAACTCGAACAAATCTACAAATTCACTATATCTGTAATCATCTTTTTGTCAGCAGGAAGCCCAGGAGTGTATGTGGTGAGTGCAAACATATTCTGTATTTATTTAAGTTTGTGATATCATACACATTAAATACAGCCTAAAAAAATTCATTGTGTGTTATAATAGCTATTACCAGCGTGTTATTGCTTTGCATACTCCCACTGTGAATAGATAAAGTATGCTTTTGCAAATATTTACTTTGAAATGAATATCTTAAGCAAATAAGCGTTATTAATGAACACCCACAAGGCTTCTTGTGTTTGTATTTGCATGATTGGTACAAATCTGTTCAGTAATAGGAGCAAAAATAATGACTCTTTTTAATGTGATTTCCTAAGGTATTATGGAAAATGTCAACACTTAATACAAGTGTATTTATGATTATGCAATGTATCATACTTCAGATTTAAAAAATTAATAACAAAAAAGCTTTGGGGATAAAGCGATTTGCAATTAGACACAGTAAGCTGCTGGTTTTCTGTCTCAATAGCTCCTCAGTGCCACTAAATCCACAACGACGTACTTAATAGTAATTTGTGATGCTTTAAAGAAGTAATCCAGTTAAGATTTCTGTGGAATGTAAATATATCACAATTTTGCTTCCTATCTGTAAAATAGTATACTTGTATGAAACAAGCGAGAGGCTTTCACATATTTTTATAAGACAAAAGTCTCCATCTATATGTAAATAGGAATTAAATAAAATAGAAAATTGAATATTGAATTGTTTGAGTGGTCATCTTCTGTCTAAGCCACAAAAAGATACTGTCTATGAGCAAACAGCTGTGATGCTTTAAAGAGTCAATGGATTAAAAATAATCTGTAAGAGCTGCAAAATACATTTTTCTTCCAAGGGACTAACAGAGATGGGGCCTGACTGTGGTTCTGTTTGAATCAATAGCAGAATTAAACTATATTTCTAACAACATAGGATGTCACTGTAAATAACTGGTGGCATATATAAAGGGGCATTTTAACATGAGGAAATATTGGACTTTTTTCATTACTTTGAAGAGCTTAGCACAAGCTAGATTTCATTTTTTACATACATTTGCACTGTCATAAATATTAAAAGTATTACCAGCCATTTTTAAAATTGAGAGAGGAGAGCAGCAATTAAACGCGGAAGTTTGTGTAACAGTGATTTACTTTCCCTTTAGCTGTACAAAGATTTAACAGGGAAAACACCTGGTGAATACAGAGATTAATTAATTGTCTCTTTTCCAGACAGTAGGGGGGAGTTGATGATGATGAGCAAAGGGCCTGCAGTTTCTGACCTTTATACCCCTGCGTGTTTTCTGTGAGGTTCTTTTCTGTGCTGCCCACAACACAAGTGGTGTGTGAGTCACCCGGCAAACGTACAGCAGGAGAGCCAGCAGTGACTGTTGATGTGCTGGCTCCTGTCCTTCCTGGGGGTGAGGTAGCTCATTCCCATAGGATTTGGCAACAAGACTTAAGCTTTACATGCTATGCTCACTTTTTTCCTTCCCCTCTGCCCACTCAGTAAGTCATGCTACGAAACAAATAGCAGAATTTACCTGAATAGGCAAAATCTGACTTTTAGAGGGAGAAAGGAACTAGACATCTAAGAAACAATCAAATAACAAATCTGCTAATATAACAAATAAAGGCTTGTAGTAATGGAGCTGGACTAGCATCAAGTGTCTCGATGGGACATCTATGGGATCAGGCTATCTTCATCACAAATCTTTTGAAGCTGGGATAGCATTATAAGGCTGCTAATATAGAAATCATACAAATGTAACATTCAACCTATAGTGTCATGTCAAATACCTCACCATATTAAAAAGTATTAAATAGTTAAATGGATAAAATAGATGTGTGAATTTGACAGTGTAAGAAATAAATGGGCATAGTTGAGACAAGATTTTTTTTATTGGAGGAGCGGGGGGAGTTCAAGGCATTTTTCTCCAAGGTAAGATCTCTCACATTTGACACTTTCCTTGCTGTTAAAAATCTAAAGAAGTTTGAATATAGAAGAGAGAGCAAGCAGTGAGTAAGCGCTGTGTGTTAAGAGTATTGGATATCAGTAACACCAGACATTTAATTCTCTGTTTACGTTCTGCTGTTCAAACTTCAAGGAGCCCCATAACAGCTGGTAAGTTTTACGTAACTCTTCAGAGAGCCAAACCAAAGAAAGAAATGCGAGTTTATCTACCCCGTCTTTTAAACAGCTCCCTGCCCTAATTGGCAATGTTTAACTCAGGCAATTTCTGAACTCTTCTTGAAGTTAACAAATGTTTCTTGTTAAAAAAAATCACACCCCAGATCAGCAAAAATACAGAATACAACAAAGCCCTGGCTGCATTCTTGCAGCTTTCAGAGTGCAAATGAAAATCTGCAGCAGATACAAGTGCACTGTTTTGTTAAACCAGCAAATGTTATACCAGCCTCTGTGGCTAATGGGGCACGGAAGCCATTGTTTGGAAAATAACTCTGTTGGTTTAAAACATTACTGCCTCTCTCCCAGAGGATACCACCCACACAACAGAGTTAGCAGACTGAAAACACAGATAATTCTAAGCTGCTTCAGGATAAAGTCTAGTGTTTAAAGCATAAAATGCCAAGGCAGGGTGGGGGCAGCTTGAGTTAAGCCCTTGGACTTTGCGCTGAAACAGCTCAGAGACACTTGCGTCTCATTCTGCCACCAGAGCTGGGGCGGGCATCTTTGGCAGGTACAAGGGGACAGGGGCAGAGCCGTCTCAAATAGCCACAGCCACCTTCTCAGTGCATGTATCTGGGCTCTAGGCACAGCTTCTACCTTGCCCTTTTGGGTACAGGTTCACAGCATTTGGACAAATGGTGAGGTCTTAACCACTAAGTCAAATAGCACAGGGGTCTGGGAAAGGGAGATGAAAAAGGTTGTGAGGAAGAAACACACTGCATCAGGAATTTCAGATTTAATCCCAAGTTTTGTACACCATGTAACCAAATCTGAGGGGAACATTAAGCTTGTATTTTCTGACTCAGTCTGCTCTGGACAACAAAATTTTGACCAGACTGGGATTAACTCTTAAGTGGTGGGAATGACATGTCTAAAGGGAGAAGGCTTTACTTTTCTGAATCCACTTATCCTGCTTTTCTTTTCCTCTGATAAGAAATGTGTAAGACATAATGGCATCCTTGATCTATTAATAGTGAAATAAGACAACATGCTTCAGTGACTTAAGCCATTTCTTTTTCTGAGGTCTTTAAAATTCTTCTGCTCTATGGTGATATTGATATTGTGATCTGAGCAAAAGGAGCCCTTATCACGCTTTCTTTTTAAACATAAAATCCACTTTCACAGCATTGTATACCTTGATACATACTTCCTAATATAAAAGCTGTTTGTAAACCAGACTGCAATGTTATTTTAGGCAAGTATAGCTCCTACACACAGCAACAGCCCGCTTTTGTTTTTAATATTCACTTGTGCTATTGTTTTAAAAGCTTTGGATTTTGGCTCGAAATCCAGGCCACCCTGAATTTAACAGTGAAACTTTCACCGAGTTCAGTCTGATCTGGGTTTCAACCTAAATGCCTAACGTTGCTCATGTGGGATGTGGCAAACTCGATCATCAAGTTTTTTATGGCCACAACACATGTTCCTGCTTTTAGACCAATGGAAAGCTACCAAACCTCATCCACCCTCTAAAACAAAAATACAAGCATTTGTTTACAACTTGATTCCAGGAATATGAATTGAATTAGCAGCTGCAAAGTTTGGTTTTGTTTACTTACAAATAAACATATGAATAATTCTTGCTTTTCCCAAAGAACTATGATGTTGTCTGGATTGTATTTCCTCTATGTAGTAACAATATTTTTAACAGTCTAGTACTGCATTATAATTTGTCTAGCACAAACAAAATATCAGCATAATATTTTTGACCTTGTTTTTAAAAAATGCATTAATTTTTGTTTTTCTTTCTTATGTCTAGTAGACCAGAAAAACATGTTTTGGGTATATGTTTTGCATTTTGTAGACTTCTAATTTACATTGACTATAATACAACATTCTCATAATCATAACCCAAGGCACAACCTATAGAAAATGAAAATACTGAATATAAATGTTTTCATCCAGTGAATTTTCAAACAGGCATTAAATGTTGAAAGACTGGTGTCTTCCCCTAAAGTAGGAGAAAAAAAAACCATGACAGCGTAGTAACTGTGAACTGATGCTTTCTAAAACAAGGAGCAAGAAAATTGTTGCTTGATTTGAGAGGTACCATCCCATCTCTGGGGTAAATATCCAATAGTTCTTCCACACAAACAATAAACACATATGGAGGATGAGAGAGAATTGGAACAAGACTAGGAAGGCTCAAAGTCCCATCAAACTTGACCTTGAACACCTCCACGGATGGGGCATCCACAACCTCCCTGTGCAACCCGTTCCAGGGTCTCACCACCCTCATAGTGAAAATATCTTCTTAATATCTAATCTAAATCTACCCTCTTCCAGTTTGAAACCATTACCCCTCGTCCTATCGTTATATGTCCTTGTAAAAAATCCCTCTCCAGCTTTCCTCTAGGCCCCCTTCACGTACTGGAAGGGGCTCTAAAGTCTCCCTGAAGCCTTCTCTTCTCCAGGCTGAACAACCCCAACTCTCTCAGCCTGTCCTCACAGCAGAGGGGCTCCAGCCTTCTGAGCATCTTTGTGGCCTCCTCTGAACCGGCTCCAAGAGGTCCATGTCCTTCCTGTGCTGAGGACAGACTGAGAGAGTTGGGGTTGTTCAGCCTGGAGAAGGGTCCAAGGGAGACCTTATACCCCCTTCCAGTATCTGAGGGCCACTATAAGGCCTGATATCTATATATCAGGAAGAAATTCTTTCCTTGTGAGGGCGGTGAGGCACTGGAACAGGCTGCCCAGAGAAGCTGTGGCTGCCCCATCCCTGGAGGTGTTCAAGGCCAGGCTGGATGGAGCTTTGAGCAACCCGGTCTGGTGGGAGGTGTCCCTGCCCAGGGCAGGGGGGTTGGAACTCCATGATCTTTAAGATCCCTTCCAACTCCAACCATTCTATGACTCTGGGATCTTGCACTTGAACCCGATCTCTGGGAAGTGGCGCACAGAGGGCAGCTGAAGATCTAACTTACGTTCGAGCAAGGCGTGTTTGAAGGCAGCGGCAAAATGCAGCGGCTAAAAGCGTGAAGTGCCAGCGGGAAGGCCGCCCGCTCGCTCACCACAGGGCAGGGGCGGGAACGCCGGCAGGGCGAGGGCCGCCCCCCGGGGTGCGCTGGGGCGGGTAGTTCCGTCCGGGCGCCGCCAGCAGACCATGCATTGGGAAACGAACTACATTTCCCAGGGTGCCCCGCGGCTCAAAGGAGGTTATAAAAGGGACGGCAGCAGCCACTGGCTCACACGCCGGTGGACAGGTGCAGGTGGTCGGTTGGTTCTGGGCCCGCCGCGCCGCTCCCTCATGAGGCCGCAGGACCCGCCTGAGGGCGGCCCGGCCGCCGCCGCGCTGCCGGCGCTGGAGACGCTGAAGCAGCGGGCGTGCGAGAGCGTGGAGCTGAACGCGGAGCGGCTGGGCGCGCTGAGCCGCCACATCTGGAGCCGGCCCGAGTTAGCCTACGAGGAGCACCAGGCGCACGACGCCATGACCCGCTTCTTCTCCAGCGGGGAGCTGCCGGGCGCCGCCTGGGCCGTGCAGCCGCGCTACAAGCTGGCCACGGCCTTCCGCGCCGAGTGGGGCACGGCCGCCCCTCAGGGCCCGGGCCCGGGTCCCGGCCCGCTCCGCATCGCCTTCCTCTGCGAGTACGACGCTTTGCCCGGCATCGGCCACGCTTGCGGGCACAACCTCATCGCCGAGGTGGGAGCCGCCGCCGCGCTGGGGCTGAAGGCCGCCCTGGAGAGCCTGCCGCAGCCGGCCCCCCTCGCCGTCCAGGTGAGAGCCCTCCCGACGGCGGAGGCTGTGGCCCCCGTCCCCCCACCCACACACACACCTTTCCGTTGGTCCCCCGGTCAGCCCCTCACCTCTCGGTGTTTGCGGTGCAGATCACGGTGCTGGGGACGCCGGCGGAGGAGCAAGGAGGGGGCAAGATAGACCTGATCAACGCTGGAGCGTTTGACGGCCTGGATGTGGTTTTTATGGCACACCCCTCGCAAGAAAACGCGGCCTACCTGCCCGATGTGGCTGAGCACGAGTGAGTGAGCAGTGGAAGGGTCGGCCTTGTTGTTATTCTCCTTTCCCCGCCTCTCTGAGTTGAGCTGCTTGGGAAGGGGCTGAACTTAGGGCCAGGGATCTTTCAGGTGCCCTTCAGACCAAGTATATGCAGTCAGCTGAGGAGCCAGACCACTCTTCCGGATACTCTAAGCCATTCTTCCAAAGTTCAGCATTCAGGATTCCTGACTACTCTGAGATAACCTCGCATGTGTCCCCCAAATCCATTCTTTCTTCTGATGTTTCTAGGTGTTTCTTTTTATTGTGATTATCTCATAGAGTAAAAAAAAAAAAAAAAAATTGTTTAAAAACCACCTGTTCTTTAACTTTCAGAATGTGCACCTGGAGGGCATAGTTCCTTGCCTTCCTCGGCTCTAGATCGTGTAGTCCTCTGTATGCATTTTAATCAGTTTTGGAAGTGTTTCAGGTTTTCTGTCCCACTTTTGAAAGAGACAGCCAGCTGAGCCAGAGCACTATTTGGATCCCTATTAACTTCCAGCCTAAATTTAACTGTGGCCATTTTATATCCGTTAACTTTCGCATCAACTTTTTGTTTGATTTGGAGTAGCTCTTGGCTCTCCTTTATGTTTGCTTACTATATGTAAGTATGGACAGCAGTCATACCCTCACTTGGATTTTTTTTTTTTGCCAGCTAGCCATATAACTCTTCATAAATTATGTCTTATTTTCTTTTGATTAGCCCAGCTGTTCAGTGTGAACACTTGTTCATTTGTACTTGGAGTGACTTAACTTGTCTTGAAGTACTCCTTCTTGGATGTGCATAACCAGAATTGTACACGATACATGAGGTGGAATTTCCTTGCCTGGCTAGCACTCCGCTTTATTTTGTCAGTGTGTTTCTAAAGAGTCTCAACTGGTTATTGTTATATCCTTCAAGACTTTTCTCAGCTTGGCTTTTGGTTGCTGTACCTTACGATTATATTCATAATCTTCAAGGTGCAGTTTTCATTAATAGTTTTGTCTTTCTGTACATTTTAACTTTTGCAGTAGCCTTTTGAGTTGCATACAGTAAGATCTGGAAATCTCCTTTCAGAGATGATGGTCTGCTGTAGGATATAGTCCTCGGTAGCCTTTAAACCTTGAGCGTGGAGGAGGCATGGAACTGAAATACTACGCCAAAGCAGTTTACTACTTCCAGAAGCTTCAGATATTCAGTTTATCTCATGATTGATGTAATGATGAGATTCTAGAGGTGCAGACTGTTTTGATGATTTGTAATTGATCTTTTGGTTGTTTGCAAGGAATTGAAGGACTGGCCATCATAAAATTGCTAGTATTACTGTAGCTGTGAACTTTGGAGCTGTCTTGTGCTTGAAGGAAAATTAACATACCAGGATAACTGGTGAATGCATGCCAGAATTTGCTGATTTCTACTCACTTATCCTTCATCTAATCAGTCTTTTTCTTGTTGGTCAAACAGGATCCACATTCTTCCGCTAATATTCTTAAACTGGCTTAGGGTTTCATTATTCAACAAAGACTGTTTTTTCTGAGATTATGTGACATTTATGTAGTAATAGCAGTACAACAAGGAACATTTTTTTAACAAGAAGCACATGTTTCTTGTGGGGGGAAAAGAAAGAAGATTGCAACATGACTTTCTGCTTTACGCTGCCTTCTCTCCATTTTTTTGAGAATATCCAGGGATCTGTCCTGCCTTCTTTGTGAGTTGATTTGAGGGGTTTTAATCTAATTCTTGGGATGTTAATGGATAAGTTTTTTTGTCTTGATTTCATAATGATAATAAATTTTAAATAAAACTCATCCTTTACAGAATGGGATGTGTGGTTGTGTTAGAGGATGGAAAAGGGCATAATTAATTTGGATTGCAGGCAGTAGCAGGAGGCATTTTCTGCTGCAACAGTACACTCCATTGTGTCCCGCTTTGCTGTCCAGTATTGAAGTTCTGGTATTAACTTACAGCCGTGGCGTGGTTCAGATCAGGAGGGGTCAGTTCGGGACAAGTGGCGAAGTTGGCATCTGTGCAAGACAGAGGGACAAGCAAGTGAAGCTTGTCCTAGCTGGGTAAGAGACAGCTGGTGTGTCTCAGGAGCTCTTTGAGCTTCAAGGATGGAGATTTTTAATGTAGGTATTGAGTACAAACAGATCTAGTTAAAATCTCTAGTATTGGTAAAAAACCCAATATATGTGTATTTGATTAGTAGTAATACCTTGTATAGTTACCAGTATTTCATATTTACTTCTCATGGGAAGAGTTTTCATATCATTTGAAATGCTAGATTATTTTGTAAGGCTAATACAAAAGGCCCTCATAAGATGAAGCCAAGCATGAATTCTTACTGGATGTGTTGAAGGCTATCCTTCTTCCTTGTGGCAAGCCTTTCTACCAACATCTTTGAGGCATGCAGGGAAAGAACATCCTTGCTGTAGCATGGTAATGTATATTTTATGCTAGGCTATGCCTTTACTGCACTTTTAAAACTTGACTTTTGTTATTTAGACATGGTTTGTATGTGATCTTAGCAATGTGCATTTGCTGACTTACGTACTGTACGTATTTTATTGAAGTTTGACAAGAATTAGGACAATCAACCTCTAATTTCGAGTTAGAGAAAAGGGTTTGTTATCCTCTATTTGAGAAGAATGTTAGTAACTTTAAGTCTTGGAACAGTCAGGAGGTATAAAAAAGCGTTGGAGACATTTAATTAGTATCTGAAGCCTGTACTTCTCAGGAAAAGGCTGTATAGTGATATGTTACCGGTAGCTCTTTTGTCTGATGGTCTTGATATTATTTTGTTTCATTGG
Source organism: Calidris pygmaea (assembly GCA_003697955.1). Classification (NCBI taxonomy): domain Eukaryota; kingdom Metazoa; phylum Chordata; class Aves; order Charadriiformes; family Scolopacidae; genus Calidris; species Calidris pygmaea. The sequence goes on from QJSC01024990.1 coordinate 448,107, forward strand.
TTTTCTAGAAATCTTTCAGCACCTTCCTGCACGCAGAGATAGTTCAACTTTGCAACAGTGTAGTGCCAGGTTCTTCTTGTTTAGTGTTCTGCACAAAAATAACAAACATTTGTGTGAACAAAAGGAAGTTTGTATTTTAGAGGTTTTTTCAGCGAATGAAAAACCAATAAGCAATGCCTTTTATTTCCTAGTGTGACTGTGAAATACTATGGAAAAGCTTCTCATGCTGCTGCTTATCCTTGGGAAGGAGTTAATGCATTAGATGCTGCTGTTCTTGCATACAACAATCTGTCTGTTTTAAGACAGCAAATGAAACCGACCTGGAGAGTTCATGGTGAGATCTTCATTAAATCTAATGTACAGCGAGTAAGAGTTTAGGCTGTTGAAATACTAACTTACAAAATCCCACAATTTAAAATACTGCGTTATTGCGCTAAATTAGTATAGTCACTTCAAATATTATGAAATAGCACCATTTCATTTAAATAGTTTGTGTATAATCTTTAAAAACATGTCAGCGTCCAGAACTAACTTCAGGCTTATGGGTCAGATTCAAGAGAGGACACCATTTGCTAGAGGCTGGGCAATTTTAAGTCATTGCACTTGAAGTTACAGTTCAGAAAGGAAAAAAAAAAAAAGCGCTAAGTTTATTTTGGTACATGGCCTTGAATTCCTTAAAGTTAATGTGTCTGTTTTTGCAAAGGTGTAAGATTAAATGCTTCTGAAAATTGAAGTATTCTTACTGCATCCTTTTTAAGTAGACATTCCATTAATTAGATGGCATTTAAATTGACATTTGAGGAAAGCTGTAGTGGTTTAGAGTGACTGAAGTTTATTGACTGAACTTCAAAAAAGAAAGTGATGGCAGAAGCCTGTAGTTCTGGTTAGTAGCCCAATCAGCTAGATGTGTATTGGATCCTAATATTTAATATCTGGTAGACCTTGAAGTAGAAAGGTCAATTTGCAGTAAGATATGTTGACCATTAAGCTTGACTTGTACTCCTTTAACATCATGTATTTCTTTTTTTGTACAGTGAGAAAGTTTCAGAAGTTGAGATGGAAGTTGCCCTTTAACTATAAACCCAGGTTTTCCATATTACACTCAACACAACTTTTTCCAAGATGAAATTAAGAAACTTTGCCATTTCTACAGAACTTAGGAACATAGAACTGTTTACTTGGAAAACTTGTTAAGAACTTAAAACGCTTCCAGAAGCTTTGAGCTAATGATTATTGTATGTTGTGGCTGCTTGTGCTGTATAATACATGTGTGTATTTCTCTCCAGGATATCTGGATGGAGTCTGGAACCCCTAACCCTTTTGCCTGTAGATGAAGATGTTTGCAGTTCTGCTATGCAGCATACCCAAACAAATTTCAGACAGCAGGCATACCCTTAGCTCTGTAGGGAACAAAGCACTTAATGTTGAGTTTTGGTGTCCAAGACTCATGTGTTGCAAGTTTAAGATTGGAGGTGTCTAAGCTGCCTATTGGATCTAAACCTAAACCCTTAAATATTATTTTTTTGGTAGTTTCTAAAGGCTACATGGCTAATGTAAGAACAATCCCCTAAGTATCTAAATAAGCCTCCTGGAGGTAATGCTTCCCAAACCACAGCAAAACTTAAATTACTGTGTTGATACAACTGCTGTCATAAGCCTGGTTTTCAAACTGGAAATATTTAAAATACCTTTGGGAAAGTATAAACAGCTAGAATGAGATTCACTTTTAGGAATGTTTTCTTTACAACAGTGTGTTGGAGGTCTTGTGTCACAGGCTTGGAGTAACAGCTATGGCTGACTTAACAATTCCTAAAAATCTTAATGTTAACCCACCAGCAAGAGCTGAAATGGTTTCCATTTCTTGAAGTCTAGAACTTCTAAGCAGTGNTTTTTTTTTTTTTTCTGTTCAAGAAATTGTATTAAACAGGCTGTGAAAAAAAGTTCCATCTAGAAGTAGGACAAACTGGGTGCTGTTGGTAGTGTGCAGGCAGCCTTACTTTTAAGCTAGATCTGCTGTCCAGGCCATTATTACAGTTGCTTTGAAATTTAAGTGTAGACATACTCTTAGTCTCTATCCAGTTCCGTTTACAAATGTGTTGGAAGACAAATGAAAGCTCATTAAGCTGCTTGTTTTGAGCAAAGGTGTTAGGATGTGTCATGCAAATTTGCATGATTACGTACTTGCTGATTCCTTTTCTGTGATGTCTGCCCCTCCATCTGAGCTGTTCCTTGTGTTATGGACTAGTACTGGTAGTGGCTTAATTCAGCATTCTGTTTACTTTGACTGTTTTCGAGACTGGAAAGGTTTTATGTGAGAGGGGAGTTCATAGTCTTAATATGCACCAAAAAGTAAAGATTTATTGCCTGTTTGCATCCTGATAGTGCTGTCTTTTCAGGCTTCAGTCAGTAACTTTGTGCAGTATTTGCACTGAAGGTAGATAATTTCTCAGGTTCTACAGGAAACAAATCTTGTTCCACATACATAAATTGAGGATAGGAGGCCAGGGAAAAAAGCAGCCTGTTTAAAGTAATGAGCTGTTAATGCATTGAAATCTAATGTAGAATTAAGGTATACAATGTGTTTTTTTGTTGACATATGTGTATGTTATGGTTTTTTATGCTAATACCTCTGATGCCATAATTGAAAACTATCTATTTGTCACAGTTTTCCTATTCCACAGTTTTTTTCTATTTGTCACAGAAAGTGAGGGAGCACTTTCAACTCAAACTTGACTCTTGAATAAAACTGTACATATGTTATACACCCCAATATTTCTGAAGAATTAGTATGATGAATCTAATGAACTCTCTGTGCACTGTAACTCATTCATTATTACAGTATTGCTGAGGAATGCAGTTTAATTGATTTCTCTCCAAGCTGGCAAAGCAAGTGGGAAACATTCTAGTTGAGGAAACCTTTAAAAGTTGAACTAGAAGGTAGCCTTTATAACAATTTTTTTTTTCTTTTTCAATGGCAGCCAAATTGCTTTATGACAACTCTGATGCATTGAATTTCACGGGATTAGTTCCAAATGCTAGTTTGGTTTGTCTTTAGGTTTATAACAGCCAAAGAATGCAATGAAATTGTGCTAAAAAAAACACGTACACATTCCACCTAATCTATGTGATGAAGAAACCTTGTCCATGTACTATATTTTTGACGTTCTTTATATGTTTCATGCTCAGCTGATGTTTTGATGGGGTTTGTTTATATATTTGGTTCTTGAGCAAGGAGTTTTGTGACAGGTCTGAAGATACCAAGTATTTATATTTAAGATTGGTAACATGATTTTCCCTTTCTGCAGGTGTAATAAAAAATGGTGGTGTGAAACCTAACATCATTCCTTCTTACACTGAACTAGAGTTTTACTTGCGCGCCCCTTCAACGAGAGATCTTTCTGTTCTGACAGAGAAGGTTGAGAACTGCTTCAAATCTGCAGCGCTGGCCACAGGATGCAAAGTAAGAATCTGTTCATGGTCATGTGTTTCTATTACACTGGAGATAAAGTAGGGCAGAATAGGAAATCCAGGCTTACAGCATTTGTCTGCATGGTGTTTACCTGAAAGAAATCAAAATGTCACAGCAAACTGATTGCTATTCTATTGCTTTGTGTCCTGAAATAAAGCTTTATTTTATAAATAGAATGCCACAGAATCATAGAATAACCCAGTCTGGGAGAGACCTCCAGAGGTCATCTACTCTGACGCTCTGTTCAGAGCAGGACCAGTGAAAGTGGATTGCCCAGTGCCATGTGCACTTCTGAGTGTCTCCAAGGATGAAATTCTACAACCTGTCTCAGCAGTGCTCTACCCATCTCATGGTGAACAAGGGTTTTCCTGATACTTATACTGTGATGACTGAGCACTGGAACAGATTGCCTAGAGAGATAGTGTCTTCCGTCCTTGGAGATACTCAAAAGCTGCCTTGATGTGGTTCTGGGCAACCAGCTCTAGGTGACCCTGCTTGAGCAGGGGAGTTGGAGAAGATGACCTCCAGAGATGCTTTCCGACTTCAACCAACTTCTGTGATTCTGTTATTCCTAATAGGAATTTCCTTTGTTGCCTCTCATAGCACTAGACATCTCTGAGAAGTCTGGTTCTGTCTTCTCTCTACCCTCCCCATCTGGCAGCTGTAGACAGCTTAACCTTCTTCTCTGAAGGCTCAGCAAACCAAGTTTTTTCAAGCTTTCCTTGTATCTCATGTTCTCCAGCACCCTGATCATCCTGATGACCTTCCCCTTGACTTGCTCTAGTCTTGAGTTCAGCACACAGTACACCAGCTGTGGTCTCACAGCAGTTGTCTGCATCAGTAATAGAGATATTATACCAGTAATTGGCACCGGTATTGATTGCAGATGGATGCTACAAGTAACAGGCAGCAATTTGGATTTTTGCACCACTGATCATAACGCTTTGAGCCTGAATGTCTTCTGTGTCCACTGAGCCAGACCTGTCAGCATGAAAAGCTAAGCTTGGTTGTGCACCATCTGCTCTTCCATGAATCTATGCTGGATGGTCACAGTTGCCTTGTGATTTGTGTGCCTGGAGGTGGGTCTTAGGAGGATTTATTTGCTCTACAATCTCCCCAGGAGCTTGAGGGTAGGATAGTCTGACCAGTCTGTAATTTCTAAGATCCTCCTCCTGGCCCTTCAGGATGGATGGGACCTTTAGCTCTTTTTTTGTTGAACTGGAGCATCCCTCCGTTTCCTTTGTCCCATTAAACTGCAGGCAGCAACCAGACGTGAAAAATGCAGTGATTTTTTTTTTTTGATTAGCGGTCTTCTTTTTTGCTTTTAGTAAGTGAAAGTGTCTCTCCTGTAGCTGGTTCCAGCAATGTCATTACCTTGCCAGGTATTGTTAAGATACGTGGTTCTACCTACTCTGTAGTTACAGGTCAATGGCTGGTACAGCTGTGAAAAGAGTGTCTATGTTCATCAGAACAGATAGGTATAGTGTGTATGAATGGGAGCTAGTGAGTTTTAAGGTCTGTTTGAGGCATTAGGTGCCGTTTTCCTGGTGTGGCCCCTCTAATTAGAAAAGGATTTCATAAAGCGTGCTTTATGCAGAATGAAAGTTAAGATCTCTTCTGAAACTTGACTTTGGTATGTTTTTTACGTTTGTTTTCAAATTTATTGCCTGTGTGAAGCCATTTCATGAATGGGGCTGTTGTTATTGGAAGTGTTCTGAACAAAAATAGTAGAATAGAATTTGGTGAAAGACTGAATTGATTTCTACGTAGTTTAATAGTACCTGCAGTGGAAATTAGAAGCATTAGAAGCTGTTACTGGAAATGCTTGCTTACTATTTTGGAGATGTGGTCTGTGAAATCCACGTGTCTGGAATTTGCCTGTCTATTGCAAACTTGACAGAACACCAGCTGTGTTTTGATAAAGGCTAATATTTGGCAGAATGTTGTGTTTTTGAAAGAGGCTTAGCAATTATGTCTGTTTTGACATGGGGTTGATGTATGGACATGTATTTAACTTTTCTGGGCTTTAAATTGTTCACGCTAAACTGGCTTAGGTTGGTGAAAAATTTCTAATCATTCGGGTGTTTTTGTCTAGGTGGAAATAAAAGGTGGTGAAAATGATTACTACAATGTGCTTCCAAATAAGAGCCTGCAGAAAGCTTACCAGGAGAATGGGAAGAAGCTTGGAATAGAGTTTATATCAGAAGATGCTATCTTGAATGGTTTGTCAGGTAACTCGATCAGTGGGGTTTTTTTGTTACAACTTAAGCTTAGATTGATCAAGTGTGTAAGATACTGGGATAGAGGTAGGTTAAACATAGTTTGGTCAGAAGGAAAAAAGCCAAATTAGAAAAATCGAAGCTTTGTAAAAGGATCATACATCTGGCCTGTGTTTCTGTGTTTGTTATAGAAGCTGAGAAATTTTCCCAACAGGTATGAAAAGCACTGATCATTTTCTGATAATATTTCTGAAAATATTTCAAGTAAGAAACAGTTTGGTTGGAGGGGAGAATGGAAGGATGGAAAGATAATAATTGTCTTACTGAGAACATGACATGCAATGAACTGTGGCTCATTCTGTTGTTTTGAATTACAGAATCCTGGTTTATGCTATGAATGAAGATGAGATTAAGTTTTTAGGAACCTGGCTTAACAATATTTTCCAAGTTTGCATGTAAACAAGTGTACTAGCATCTAACTAATATTATAGAGGGAGCTTTTTGAAGAGATTTTTAAGTGGAAATTTAAGCATCTGATAACCTTAATTTAAACCTCTTTCCATTAACAGGTAATACTGTGCCTCTAATTTTAGTTCACAAGTTCAACAGATTAGTTTTCCAAAGGGTGCCGTTCCAGTAGGTGTTCACTTCTGGGTCTTGACTATGGCTCAAATTATTTCACTTTCTTGTCTCTCAGAGTTATGGGAATGTGAATTCTTGAATGCTCAGGTGGGTTTCTCATTACTCTTAACAGGTGGGGTTTTTTCACCTGAATCTTTCTACAGGAGCTCTGTTCAAGTCTTATAATTGCTGCTGATACTTCGTAGCCTTCACTACTGATCATAACTATATATAAATATTTTTACTCCACTTGTGAAAGGTTTCTCCCTTTGTTTAGAAGTAAAAAAAAGTTTTCAGTAAAAAAATGATTTTCCAATTAGTTTGATTGTAGTACTAATCTTCTCTATATTAAATGCAGATTATCTTTGAATAGTTGAGATCTTAGTATTTGGCAATAGATTTGTCCAAAATTTCATTTGTGTGGGGGAGACAGCATACCTAATGGTATTCTGGTTGGGTTTTTTCTTATTTCTTACTTCCCTTCCAAGTAAAGGCAACAGTAGCATATTTTTCTCTAATTGATTCATTGTTTTGGGTTTATAAACAAATTATAGCTAAAGGCAGATTTCTTTTCTCTCTATTCAGTGTGGTACAAGTAAGACTTACTACAGTGCTCGTTTAGCCTAAGAAGGGTGCTGAGGAACCTCGTTTTAGAATGTTTACTGCAGTGAAACTTTCTGGAGCTTTGCGCTGCTTCCCTCAAACCATTGTATTAAGGGTGAAGATCATGAATACTGGTCATCATGCTGGTTCAGAGGACTTTAAATGAACTTAGTAGAAACACCTAATTCTAATAGTGCTTTTTATGTAAATTACATTATATGCTAAATGTTAAAAATTAACTCTTGCTTAAACTGAAACTCTCCATATTCCTCTCCTGTCGAAATTGCCTGTCAAATGTCAAAATGTGCTAGAGCAGTTATGTTTTCATTGCACACTGCAGTAGGCCTTACTGAATTTTCTTTCCACAGCTGCTTCTCTGAATTTTTTTTTGCAGTGGGGATTCAGGAATGATGACAAAACACAGTCTCCAGAGACATAGTGGAATTTTGTATGCTGCCCTTTTTGGGAGGGGTGGAGTGTTTTGTCTCATCTTTTTCAAGACCTCTGTTTCTGTTTAGTTTTCATACGGTTTTCAATGTTTTCTTTTAGGATATCAGTTTCTTCTGTTGAAAGGGAAGGAAGATAGCTCAGTTGCTTCTCCATGTCTGTGCAGCAGAAAAGTCGTTAACAGATGAGCGTACTCGCTGCCACCTCTACATGGGTATTAGTATCGGTCTGCTTACAGGTATCGCTCTAGGCAGCTAAGCGTTATGAAGAATTCCTCTAGTCCATCGAGTCACGCTGTTTTATGTGTGCCTTGTGCACGCTCCACTCCTTTGGCACGCAGCTAGAATGGTGTGAAATAACGTGAATCCCAGTTAGCTTTCACCAGGTACCATGGTACCATGACCTGTTTCTCCTTCTCCTGGTGGGGTACCTCTGCTACAGGATGTCGATCACCTCCCACAGCAGATGGCTTAGTTTAGTGTGCCTTAGTTGAGGCACCCACGCTTGTGGTAACTTACTCTGATATTTTTAGCATTCATGGGGTTTATTGGTTTCCTGCACACAAGAATAATCATAAGAAGGAGCCAGTATGCTTTGAAAATAGCACTTTCGAAGCTTGGGGCTGTATATAAATGCTTCCTGGAATCTTTTGCGTTTTCCCTTCCATGTTTGTGGTAATACTGGCTTCCATTATGTGCTCAGTACTTGAAGAGGCTTCAGAATCAGCTTCAGAATAGTTTTTTGAGAGGCTGGAGCTCCCGCTACCTTTCTGTTGAAGACAGCGCACAAGTCTGTATATTGCATTGATAACTCTGCTTCCTGGTTCTGGAAGGAAACCTGATCCGTACATCTCAAGCATTGTATGGAAACTGTCAGAACAGTTGATGTTTTAAACATGCCTTTTAAACATTCTGCTAGGTATGATAAGAGGAGAGGAGTTTTTTATGCTTCTAGAAAGAAACTCGATCTCTATGTTTCTAGCAAGCATATAGTTCCAGATGTTTGTAAGGGAACTATTGGAATGCCTGATATTTAAATGTGCCACTAGGGGAAGCTTTGAGTGTTCCCCTATTAAAAGCCGCCTGGATTTGGGCTTGGTAAGCTCTCCACCTTAGTAGAAAATGCCAAGTTGAAATCCATTACATTCAGCAAAAATAACTTGTAAACGGGTAGCAGATTGGATATGTATGTAATTTTAAGTGGAATTCTATGCCTGAGAGGTGGGATGCACAGAAATTGCTAATGCTGCATTTGCTGGGTGAGAGGAGGGAAAAAGGCCAACACAATCTTTCCAGGAGCTCGGGTATTAGGACTTAATAAAGCAAGTCTAGAATTCTGGCTTTCAGTCTGGAATAGGCAGAACTTGCAGACTTCTGGTTTGTCTTTCCAGACCGACCAAAGAATAGATCAATAGTGTAGACTACTGAAAACAAAAATAACTAATTGCTCTGCCAGCAGTTGGAGTTTCTTCAAATGCATACTGAATGTGTAGGAAAAGGGTTTTTTGGGGGGACAAGCCTTGCAGCTTCCATTTGTCCGTAGGCAGAGCAAATAGCAAGCTAGTCTTGTCCTCTGTGATCACATAATGTAGGCTCTGTGGGCTCCCTTTTAATAACTATAATCTATATTCTTCAATCACTTCATTACTAAGTCTTAAGGCATTTACAATGTCTTGTTTTCCATAAAGTGTCATGGTATGGAGGCTACCTGATGTGTTACAAATAATGCTCAATCTTTGGAACAGTCATTTTATATACCATTGTTAAAGAAAAAAATTCTTACAGCTCTGATTGGCCTGAAAAAAGTTAATTGAGGTCTTAGTTGGTCATCCCTATTTTTCCCTCCTATGGAACAATGTTTCCTCTGGTATCCAAATTTCACAATAACTGGCATGTTGGTTTCTCCAGCTTCTAAATGTCATTTTAACAAATACTGAGTTTATTGCTTGTTTGGGGGCTGGGGCAGAAAGGCACTCTGAAAGTAGTTGCAGACTCTTGGATGGTTTACTATGAAGGATCTACTACTTCTGGATGGTATCCTTAAATAGAGAAGGCAGTACTTGGAGATGGGTCCCATCACTAGCTAACATACTGAAAGTGCTAGTCAAGCATGAAAAAATCATCATTAAAATCTGCCGCCTTGCTGTCAAGATTTTTTTGTCTACAGACCACTAGTGCTTTGTCTGAAGTTTAGTTCTGATCTTGTTATTTCAAGGGTGCTTGTGCTGTTAAGGTTTCCATAACTGAGAATAATCAAAAAACAAAGGAAAAAATAGTTGTCTTCGGTCTGATTTTGTTTAAAAATAGATTGTTCCTACTTCAGAGTCCCCTACTTAATGCTGAATACTTGCAGGCTGGTAGAAAGTGGTAACTATTGAGCCTGGTTCTAAGGGCTGTTGCAGGAAAATAGCTGGACTGCCCGAAACTCTGAGGTTTGCAGCTTTCACTGCAGCTGAGGGAGCTGGGGGTGTTCAGCCTGGAGAACAGGAGGCTGAGGGGAGACCTTCTCACTCTCCACAACTCCCTGAAAGGAGGGTGTAGAGAGGTGGGGGTTGGTCTCTTCTCCCAAGTCACAGGTGACAGGACAAGAGGAAATGGCCTCAAGTTGCACCAGAGGAGGTTCAGATTGGATATTAGGAAATATTTTTACACGGAAAGGGTTATTAAGCCTTGGAATGGGCTGCCCAGGGAAGTGGTTGAGGCACCATCCCTGGAGGTATTTAAAAGATGGGTTGACACAGAGCTTAGTGACAAGGGTTAGTGATGGGTTTTATCAGAGTTAGGTTGATGGTTGGACCAAATGATCTTAAAGGTCCCTTCCAACCTAGACAATTCTATGATTCTAAGTGCGCTAGAGAGCAGCATCTGAAGATGGCTAGTTAGGGAAAACATCTCGGTGATGGAAGATTTTTGAATGGATAATGACTCATTAGAAGTGCATTTACTTTAGTATTTGGGACAGAGGATATTCTGTTTTGGATATGGGCTGGAGAATACCTATCGTACATTTTCTTACAGCATTCAAAACTCTTCAACATGTATTCATTAAGAAAACTTCTGTGCTCCTTCTAGGTTCCACGGACTTTGGAAATGTTACATTTGTAGTCCCTGGGCTTCATCCTTATTTCTATATCGGCTCTGATGCATTGAATCATACTGAGCAGTACACAGAAGCTGCAGGTGAGTGGAAGTGAAAAGTTAGAGATTTATATTTGGAACCATGATGCATGTTCCTGGCCCTACACTACAGCAAATGTAGAAATTATAAATATTTCAAATTAGAGGATTAAGCTTTCACATGCTTCTGTGGTACTCAAAGTTTCTGCGTAGTAGATGTACAAAAGTGTAAGTACTAGATCTGAAAGTGGCTGCATGTGAATACCTGTATAGAAATGGAGTTGCTGTCTTCAAGCTTGATGGGATGTGAGCTGAATATGAACCCTGAAACAATTTACTTATTTAATTGTAGAGTTGCAGAGAAAAGCTGGAAAAATGTAGAATTTCTGGGTTTGTGATTGAAGTTAAATGTATGTGGGAAGGATGACTACTCCTCATACTAAAAGCCTGACTTAGTGTACCATCTAAATGGAAGAAATTAGAAGGATTATCCCTAGCAGCATATTCAGAAGAGTTTCTAAACATGAGCCAAAAGATAAAAGTAACATTTATTCCTAAAGCACAATACTCTGGAAGTATAATAGAAATAACAGTATAAAACTGCATTTTTTAAAAACAGAAATGTGAACGCTCCTTTTCCCGTTTCTACCAGTTGCAGATAGTTAAGTACTTTCATGTGAAAATTTGTTTTGAGGAATCAGAAAATAGACATGCTGTGTTCAGGCAAATCGATTTTTTTAAGAAGCTATTCTTGCAATTGAAACTGGAAGATCTTATTTTATAGTGGTAAGCTAGTGGTTCATATCCAGTATTAGTAATCTAACCTGAAATTTGTCTTTTTTCTCTGCAGGGTCCCAGAGTGCTCAGTTCTATGCTTTGCGCACAGCAAAAGCTTTGGCAATGACAGCACTGGATGTCATTTTCAAGCCGAGTCTGCTCGACGAAGTCAGGGAAGACTTTAGGCAGGTGAAGCTAAAAGAGGAGGGACAAATAAATCCAGTGGAACCTAACAAAGAATCTGGCATCGGCATAGGAGCGTGCGCGTCGCACTAAACTTGATTAAACCCCTCTCAGTAGGATTGACTTAATGAAGAATGCTGTATTTAAATCCCAGAAGGGGCTGGATAAACACGTAGCTGAAGTAATGTTGATGTTTTTTTTGGACTTTAGGAGAAACAAATAGTATTGTTGCTTCCAAAAACGTGCAATTTCATCTAGCTGTAATGTTTGCTGTATTCAATATGGTGATGAATTTCAGAGAGATCTCAAATATGCTGTCGTTAAGTTGCAGTGTTGAATAAATGATAGATCCCGTGTCAGTGATTTTCTGTGTTGCTGAGGTAATCTTCCTTATAGGGGAAATATGGCATTTACATGGAAAATTTTGTTCTAAAATTAGCACTGTTCACTCGGTGATCATAGGCCGAATCTGATCTGTGAAACATTTCTCTCTGGCCAGTTAGTTGTTCTTGGGAGAAGATAGAGGCTTAAAACCTGAGCTGATTGCGCTGGAGAGAAGGGTGTGTGTTTGGAAGGGTGCTTGGTTTTGACAACAGTCGCTTCTAGCAATGGAAGAGAATGGTTTATATGGAAGCGTGATCTGTAAAGGTTGGTTTTCCTGAAATGTGTTGATCTTCCTCCTAATAAATTTCGGAGGTGTTGTGGAGAAGTTGTTGATCCAAAAACTGGAAAGCAACTAAATGTTTAATTGCTTAACACATTTAAACTATTGCAGGAAAATGTGTGTGCACCTTTTTTAAGTTCTGCTCAAAGGCAGTACGAGTGTCCACACAAGGTGTTGCACTGGAAGGGTGTGCATAAATTCAGTTAAACCAGTAGAAATCTTTTTCACAAAGATGCAAGCGTGGTACCACGAAGCCGTTAATGAAGGTACCCTTAAGCTGGTTGCATGCACACCCTTGTCATAAGCCCTGAGAAGCCTGCCCTGAGCGTTGCTTGTGCAGTAATTGTCTTCTCAAACCTCTTTGTTCCCACATCCTAAGCAGCAGATCCGTTAAGTCTTGCCAGTTGTCCTTTTTGAGTGTTGTGCTGTTAGTCTCTTTAATCCTTTTGTTATTTTGCTTCCCAGAGACATTAACATTGCAAATTTTATCTAGGTGGTGGTCTGTGGAAAACCTCTTAGGAATGTTTTGGGTTTTTTTATTTGCTTGTTAAAGGATCATGTGAATACATAGAGAAGGAACTAATCTTTTGTTCAGATACAAGTTGCTGAGTCAATGGGCAGGCTGGGTGAAGAAGCAGCTCGCTGGTTAACGTTTTCCTAAGCATAGGTATTACAGTAAGCTTCTGAAAAAAAGTCAGGCAAACTGTATTCCCCAGGAAGTCAGAACACACAAAATCATTTCAGAAACCCTTTTTTTAACAGCACTAGTCTCTAAATGGTAAACTGTAGAATTCTAATCAGAATTTATATTTTATTAATTTCTATATCAAATTTCTAATTTTGGAAAAAACGGATTCCTTATCTTGGTCTAACTGTGCACTCCCTCTGCATTTCTGTTGCACAGACCTCCAGCTGCTGTTGAAGAATTCTGTTGAGACTTTCCCTTAGCAGGGAAGGAGTCTGGCCAGGCCAGCTCGTATCTCAAACAGACATTGTAGACAACCTACTTTAGCTTTCAGATGCTACTTCAGATGCTCTGTGCTTGTATTAATAGGGCACAGGCTGTTAATACATGAAATGCTCAGTGTCTTTGGAGAAAGGAAGTAACTGTAGATCTGTTTCTGTAAGAACCAGAGGCATAAATAGTGATTTGTATTACAGGCCAGTTGTTGGAAGAGTTGACCATGGCCATGAGTACTTCAAGTTCTGTGATGGTCCATCCTTACGGCAGTGCCTGTGCGTTCATTAGCAGAGTGTTCTGACAGATTAATGTGTGAAACAGATGAGGGTTGGACCCTGAGCTATAGGTATGTCCAGGATAGTGAGCTGGATGCCAGATCCAACTGAAATTTGGTTCCAAAGTTGGCCAAAGGAACTTTCTTCTTAACTTTTAATTTAAACCCTACCTTGCTGGTTCTCAAACACAATTACAATTCATTAATTTCTGGGTTAACAAGCTAGTTTATGAAATTCCTTAGCATATGTGGTTTTTTATTTCCTCCTGCATGGACAACTTAACTTCTTGCTTTGCTGTTTTTGAGATGGAATGTTGGGATCCAGTGACAGGGATACGCGCTGTGGTGGTGTCTTTTCTACAAGCTGATGTGTGTGACAGCATTCTCAGTGCTCTCTGTCCAGAGCTGTTGGCTGCATCGTGTCCAGGATCATTTAATTAAACATTTCTGCACTAAAAGTACATCTTAATTTTGGTGTAATTGTTGCTGAAATTAAAATGAAACTGAAGCACTGATTAAAGATGAGTTGATACCAGTAAAGCAATTTAATTGTGACTGACTTTTCTTGTCCTTTGGTGAGTGTTGGGATGCTGCATGACTTCATTTGAAGAGCATGTTTGATTTTTTTCCCCGTGGTTTGGTCTGATTATTTAAGAGTTGAGGGTGTTTTAAGCTTTCCATTTCAGTCTGCCGTAGTCAGCAGGGTTTTGTGAGGGTTAGTGCTTTTCGAATACAATATTTAATGGCAGTCTTTATAATCTTAGGCCTGGTTTAACTCTTAATGCACGTTGGCATTCATAGAATGATAGGAGTGGTGCCTGGGCAGGCTCTCTGGAGGATCTCTGTTAAGCTAAACCTGGTCCAGGCTCCAGTTTGAAGTGGGGTTATCACCAGCACTAGTTCAGAGCTCGGCTTTTTGCTCAGTCCTGGAAGCCTCCAAGGACAGAAACGTCTCAGCTTCCCCAAGGCAAGTTAATTCCCATTTGTCTCTCAGTACATTCATGCTTCAGGTCCAGAACTAAAACAGTTTGGGATTTAATGTTAGGATTTTAATATCACAATGATATTGTGGATGAGAGAAATGAGTCAGTAAAACTCACTTTGATTGTCACTAATTTGTGCTCATAAATCACATGTATATGAAAATACCTGGCAGGGCTTTTTTTAAGTTCCCTAACTGCAGTCTTCCCCAAGCTGTTTGTAATTTAGGAATATTGGAATATTTATCAAGGACAGTACTTCTAGCAACGAATCAAAACGTGTGAGTAATAAACTGGAGTTGCTGAAGTGATTCTGAAGAGCTGACAGCAGATCTCGGCTCTTTAAGGATGAGGTGACAATGTCCAGGCTTTGTGAAGAACTTGCTCAGGTGTGGAGTGCGGTAGAAAGAGAGACCTCCAATGATTTGATTACTGTTAGAATGTCCTTTTACTGGGGGAGAAAAAAAGAGATCCTTGGTCTATCTTTGTGCCTTCTCACTGTTCTGTCTGTTCCTGACTGAAGTTTCCCCCCTTCCTGCTCCAACCTGTGGGTGATCATCAGTCTGACAGATTAATGTCCTTAAAGACTGTTAAGGGCTTCGTTCTCCAAAGCTCTTAATCTCGATGTGCTCACAGGCAGAACTTTGTGTGTCTCCATAATCCACGCAGACCTGGAAATACACTTCAGCTTCTCAAACCAGCATCATCCCAGGCTTTGGTTTAACCTCCAGGAAATTGCCCTGAATTATATTCCAGAGTACCCTCCTAAGGAGATCGAAGGAGGGCTGTAACGTGCTCGGTCTGGGGTGGAGAGCTCAATGTCCTCTTCTTGGCCAGTTTGAGTTTGGGTCCAGGCTTCCCAACATCCCAGGGCTCTCCAGCCCTTCCAGTATCATGGGATTTAAGGACATTTGGTATTTGACTGCATCAGGTCCTGAGCAAAGAAGAGGTTTCTACAGGTATGTATAAACTCACGGAGATCATTCTTTCAAAGGCAGGAACCACACGATGCTGTACAAATGCGAAGTTTTATTGTGATTTTGAGTGTTTCTAGAAATTAAACCAAACACAAACAGATCACTGATTTATTGTGGAAATGGAAAGGAGCAGAGTGTGAATGATTGGATCTGAAACCAAACACTGGAAAGTTAAAAAGCCAACAAGCTGTGTATGTAAATATGTTTAATGAGTGCAGCTGTTGATGGCAAACACTGACTGTACATGATATATCCTGTACTTATAGAATACATCTATATACACATTTATATAAGACTGAAAAGGCACTAGAGTTTCGCAAATAAAACACAAGTAAATTAACAATGTAAATCCAAATACGGAGTTTGGGGAATCTGTTTAGGGAGATGCCAGAAGGGAAACTTTGAAAATCACGTGGGAAATGAGAAACCAGCCTCGCGCTGAGAGCCAGGGAATCCAAAAGTCCAGCTCCTCTTGGTGTCTTCAAAATCTCCCTTAATAGGCTGGTTGGATGCCAAATAATGTATGTGGTGTGAGATTAGTGAGTCTATAAGGGAGCGTATGGTGCTGTGGCCAACTGCATAGCAGTAAGCTCCTTAGGAAGCTGGAGAGCTTACTAGAAAATCTGGCACTCCTGTTCCTGCCGTGCTTCTAACTGTAGAAACAAATGGGTTCTTTATGGAGAATCTAAATACATTCCTGTGCCAGTGGTGCCCAAGAAACCTCGGAGCTATTTGTGGGGGAAGGTGCCATCGGGGTAAGGGAGGGTGGCCAGCCCCGGTCTCCAGCCTTTCATCTGCTTTTGCTGGGGTCACCTTTCTCCATTTGACTGAAATGTTTAGGGTTTAAGAAAATATGGTGGTTTTTCTTAAATCTCTTGAAAAAACATCACTGGAGAATGATATGATAGGAAGGAAACTTGATAAAACCAAGCTAAGGTGGTGTGTGTATGTGGAAAAATAAAAAAAGCTCTGTAGAAATGAGTACTAAAACGATCTTACTTGTGGGGGAATCTGTTAATGATCTGAGCTGTTGTGATTTCATTGCCTTTACCTGTGGGGCGCAGGCTGTAGGTGCGAGATGAGCGTGGGTAGTTTTGCAGGGGGTGGTTTGAGCAGTGGGGAGGAACGCTGAGTCTGTTCACGTGCCGTTTATTTACAGGGGAAATTAAAGCCCCAACCGGCAGTGCTCAGGCAGCTGCCGTGTCCGTGTCACGAGCGGGAAGCACAGAGCGGCTCCTCAGCCAGTCCAGGGCAGATTCCGCGTCAGAACGTTCTCTTTCCTTTCGGAGACACGACTGCTTTGGTCGGATTCTCGGAGCAGCTACACCTGTAGGAGACGACAGCATCTGCTGTGCAGGGAGTGATGAATCTCGTAACTGTGTGCAAAATCACGCGTGTGTTTAAAGTCCTCTCACCCCCCACGCCCTGTGGGGATGCGGGTGGGTGGGAGCAGAGCAACGGAAGGACCACGCTTCCTGAGACACCTTTGGTGCTCCCGTTTATTGTAAAGGCCCCTGATTTCACCAACCGTTGCTCTCCTGAAATATTTTGTTACTTCTAGGGTACAGATTTTGCCTTTTTCATGCAGAGCATTTACGCTGGCTTGGCTGCTCTGTAAGAGGCTGTGATGGAGGGCTGGGACTTCACGCCGAGTGTCCCCAGCTCCAGCTGTGCCTCCTGGCTCCTGCCCCGGGAGGTGCTGAGCCTACCCTGAGGGCAGGAGGTGCTGCAGGGCGCCGGGGGCAGCAGAGGTGGTCAGATGTACCAGGGTCTGTAACGGAGATGCTCCCTTAGGGTGGAAGCGCCTTCATTCCAAAGTTTTTGGCGTGGTATCCATAGTAACGCAGATATGAAGTCCTGACAACTGCTGTGTCACCTGTGCAGCACCTTTCCGTTATGCTTGTACTAAAAACGGATGGACCAGTGCAATTACTGGTGGCTTCAGCAGGGATGAGAAGTTACAGGCTGCAGCGGGTTCTCAGGCTGTACAGACCAGTAACGCCCAGACCGTCTCAGCCTCGGAGAGAAGGGGCGTCTCCTGTAGCAGCTTTAGTCTTTTTGTAGACGCCCCGTTGTCTTCACTGGATCATTTTGTTGAGAAACCTGTGTTCTCTCCCAGGAAATTCAGCAGCAAAACTCCCACTGACCCGAAGAAGGAGAGCTCCTGTGTTTCCCAGAGGGTTTGGTTAGCGTCGCAGAGAGTCCAGCTCGCATTCATTCCTTAGCAAGCGTGCATTGCAAATCGTGTTTTAAAAAGAGAGTCACGGAAAACAGCTTGGAAAGATTTCTTGGTTTTAAATATGATCACAAGTCTGACAGTGCTCCTAGATGGACCTGGCAGCGCTGAGCTGGCAGCACGCATTTAGCAGTGTAAGCAAGCTTTAGCCAGCAATAACTCCGCCAACATGAGGATATTTTGCATTTATAATGACCATTTCTGACCTTGTCCTGCAAACACGCAAGTATTTGCATATTCTTTGTATTTGTTGGTATCAAATGTGATAAGTTTGTTTGAGTTGAGAGATGGATGTGCAGAGAATCAGGATCTCGGGGGCGCAGAATGGAGGATGCACCATGTATAAGCAATTATGGCGATTATAGTCACTTGTTAAAATAGTTTATGGGGGCCTGTGAGGCACAAGAAGGAACATAGCACAGCTTTAAATAAGTATAAAATTTTGATTGTGTATCCTATATTTTGCTGAAATGTGAAGCTTGCACAATTATTTATGCCACAGATGAGTTGCATCTAATTTTAAAAAATCCTGAAAAAAAATTATCAATCTGCCTTCTCATTAAAACAATTCTCCATTTTCTCTCTGTTACCCTGTGAGCCGGTACTTTCATTTAACGTCACAATGCTCTGTGACTACAGAAGTCACATAGATTTATGAAAAAATGGACCAGTATATCAAATTAAATAGAATGTATGCACCGGGGAATATTATCCTGGAGTACTTGTCGATGGCGTGGGTGTCGATCCGCATGCTGACGTATCTCTGGTTTTTCCTCCTGCCCGAGCCCCTCTCCGACCCCAGCGCCAGCTGCACCATCATTCGGTCCTGTTTGTCCCCGTTCTCCGACACGTAGTGCCCCAGCTCGCTCACGTCCCCGTCGTTGAAGCTGCCGTCCATCATCATGGGCCGCGGCTGAGGCAGGCTGCACGCACAGGGAAGCTGCGGACACAGGGAAGCACGGGGGGGGGGGGGGGGGGGGGGGGGGGGGGGGGGGGGGGGNGGGTTGAGTTGGGTCTGGATCTACGCAGGCATCCCTTTTTATTCCTGACAAAAGCAGAGGAGGGGACAAGCCTGGGGAAGCCCGGCTGCTGGGACGCGAAGAGGGGGGAGAGAGAGAGAGAGAGAGAGGATGGAGCTGGGCAGCAGCTTTTCCCTTCTCTGTTTCCACGTCTGCAAGACGCAGCGCAGAGCGGGGCCGTCTGTGGAAAAGCTGGTCTGGCTTAAGGTCGTTGGACCTCTCAGCCTCGAAGCTGAGAAAATCAGAGAAGAGGGGAACCACAAGGAGGAATGTATGAGGGCTTGCCCCATTTGAAGAAAAGAGCTTAGGCTGAAATTGTGGGTGGTTATAATTTAACGTAACGAAGGCAGAAAGGGGAAATTTGGACCATTGTGTAAGTTTAGAGTGTGCCTGGAGAAAGGTGGGGGGTGTCTGCCGTGTCATCTGGAGCCCAAAACACAGTATCCATCTGGTGCTATTCACAGGTTTGGATATTCAGTATAAAAAAATATTTAAAGGTAAAACTGTAGGAATCATAGAATGATTAGAGTTGGAAGGGACCTTGGAGATCATTGAGTTCCAACCCCCTGCCCTGGGCAGGGACACCTCCCACCAGACCAGGTTGCTCAAAGCCCCATCCAGCCTGGCCTTGAACACCTCCAGAGATGGGGCAGCCACAACATTCTGGGCAACCTGGGAATAAAATCCTAACATACAGGCAGTGGAGGACTGTACGTAGAGGGAGCGAGCGTCCTCAGACTCTGAAGAAAGAGTCTGGATGTGGCTTGGCTGTAGCAAATCTTTATAGCCCGGAATGCCTCACTGCCGGTGTCTTTTTACAGGCACTGGTTTCTCCCCGGGCAGCTGAGCGCAGCACTCTGGAGTTGCAAACTGCTGAACATTTCCAGATATTGGCCAGACCTTTTCCCAGGGGGATAAAGCTGCATCGGAGATGGAAAAACCTCACCTTGTCGCGCAGTTTCCTCTCCTTCCGCTCTTGCACCGTCGTCAGGTAATTCACTGCCGCGTATTCCAGCACCGAGAGGAAGACAAACACAAAACTGACCCACAGGTAAATGTCCACTGCTTTGATGTAGGAGACACGAGGCATGGAGGCGTTCACCCCGGTGATGATCGTGGACATGGTCAGCACGGTGGTTATCCCTGGGAATGCACCAGCAGAGAGACCGTAAGACACTTTCAAACCAGACTTTTCATCACAAATACAGCTGTCGTTACAGTTTCCTGACATCTGGATTTACCTTTCAGTACCGTTTTTCACCCGTTTGAGCAATGGGTTTCACTGCTGGGCAGGGTCCAGGCAGCCCTGATTTCTAACTGGGGGTTTCTTGTCTTTTTGGTGAAAACAGCTCTAGTTCTGGCCTCGGGGTGTTTCTAGCCTGGTTCCTCACCACACCACCAGTCTCCCACCCCACGGCCAGGCAGCAGTGCTCTGACCCCGTGCTGGCTGCACCCCACCTCCAGGATCAGGATAGTCCCTGGAGGGGTACAAATACATTGAGTTGGACTTGATGATCCTTATGGGTCCCTTCCAACTCAATATATTCTATGACTCTATGATTCTGAGTATCTCAGCTTCTAGTTCAACCCTTCCACCAGGATGGGCACCAGTCTGCCACTGCTGCTTCCACCAGTTTCCCCAGGCCTGTGTTTTCCATCTGTCCCCGGGAAGTCCTGCTTCATTGAAAGTCATGGAAGTCACCAGCTGGCTCTCACGCCTTCCCTAGAGCAAGAACAGAGACTGATGGAGCCCCACAGGGCAATGCTGCCCCACATCACACCATGGGTGAGCACAAGGAGCTCTACAACACCTGTAGTTTGGTGTTATCCTGGCTCTGTGTTTCTAAACACAGACATGGAGAACTGCCCTGTTGCCTCCATATATCCTCTCCACCAAGGAATATGATTTTAACAATAAATAAAATCCTGAGGTGTGTTCCCTGGAATAAGCAGAAGCAAGGTCGGGCTTAAAACCACAAACAGCACTTTGCTAAGGGCAAAACATCTTCTTTAGAAGAAGATTTATGTTCATATCATAGTTCTGTTCCCATAGTGACTCCTTCGACATATGGCTTCATCTGTCTGAAAGATGCTGCAAAAAGGGAAGCTGAATCCCTCGTGTTGCACTGTAACCTCATGTAACCGCTTGAAGAGCACAGCTCAGCTGACTGTGTTACCCCCACCCTCCCTCCTCTAGCAAAACTCAATAAAACCAAAGTTTTGTCAGGGCTGCTAATCCTGATTTTCACCTTCTCGCTCGCTGAAGTCTCTGAAGGATACTGACACTTTGGACACATGTGTGACACAGCTGATTTCCATGCCACAGGGGATTGTGTCTTGATGGTCAAGGCCACAGTTGCAGCAATTGTCTCTTAGGTCTGTCTGTGGGCTACAAGATTGTTTTTACCTAAAGGGACTCTGGCAGGAACTGCTCGGCGATCGATCCAGAAGGACACCCAGGACAACATCACCATGAGGGTGGCGGGGAAGTAGGTTTGGAGCAGGAAGAAGAAGATGTGTCGGCGTAAAGTGAAGTTTATGTAGAGGCGATTGTACCACCCTGAGTAACAGAGAGAAGGAAAAAGAGAAGTCACACCAACACCAGACATCATACTTTCAGATAAGGTGGTGTTGCATCAGGGGAATAGCCTCTCATTTGCTTTTAGAAAAACACAGGCAATAACCACAGTCAAGAGAAAAGACTCCTTACTGAACCATCTATCAAAGTCAAAGCATTTCTCAGAACCACATCATCCAGAGAAGATAAAATAACCTGTGCACCTGGAGAGTTTAATTCATGTTAGGGCTTGGTGTGATCTTGAAGAGGGATGGCCTTTCAAAACTACGTAACCATCAAGATAGAAATCTGTGTCTGGGACAGCAGCCTCAGCATGGAAGAGAGGCACGTCTGATGGGCCACAAGGAGGCCTCCTAATGGACAATCCTCCATGGCCAAGGTTGAGAGAACAGTTTGCACCCCTTCTTCCCCCAGCCCGTTCTCTGGCAAGCACTCTAGTACCCACCTGTGCTGCTGTAAAAGGCGAGCTTTGCAGTGGTGTGAAACTCCTGGATCAGGAACTGGGAGAGCGATATCCTCTCGTCTGTTTTTAGGGAATCGTTCCCATTCTTCCAGTAGAGCATGAGATCATCTTCGGTGTAGGCATCTAGGGGAGCAGAGCAAACCTCGGTGCAGTGCACTGAGCCAGCTGCTGTGGCACCCACAGCCCAGGGTGAGCCCACACGCCTTCCAGCCTACTTTTGTGGGCCTGGCTGAAAAGGACAAATGCCACCACCTGGGTGAGAGCTGCGCTGATGGGGGGTATGGCTGTGGCAAGGAGGGGACTGGCTCGTTGTCACCGGCCTCAGGCCTGATGCCTGGTGCTATTCGTAAACCCTTCTCTAATCAGAAATTTGTACACATAACCCATGCTTCAGATAACCCATCAGAACTTGAAAAAATGTCCCTTATAGTCATCCTAAAATCAGAAACAAAGGAAAAGAGACTTAGAGGAAAAAGCCTGCTTAGGGTAACATGGGGAACAGGCTATTAACAGTATTAACTGTATGCGGGAGGACAAAATTTTGGGTAAACTTTCTGTGTGTGATGCACACACCAACATTAAAGGTCTTGGTTTTTTTAATAGACGTGGAAATATAATAATATTAATCCTTTCAGATGGGATTTAATAACAACTATTCCCAGAGAGCAAGAAAAAAATCACACATGAATATATTAATACAGAATAAAAATTATAATTCCTTATTGTAAACTTGAGAAGGAGAAGAAAAAAAATCCTAAAAACCTAAAAGTTTGAAATATCTCTGTATGAAATCCAGCCAATTCGTGTGTGTGTCATACTTGGGACAGAGAAGCTACATGTGGGTATAAGGTAGATTTACCTCTTGTAGGTATAAGAAACATAAGAGGAAGGTGATTAATGTCACTGCCCCGTCATGGTTCTTACACTGCAGATGATGCAGGTGAGGGGCACAGGGCCATCTATTTATGTGTTTGAAGGCACCTGGGAAAGCAGGTGCTGCTGGGGACAGGCGACCTGCAGGCAAGCAGCTTGGGGTCGTCCCGGGACGGGGTGGCAGTGGGGAAGCCTGGCTGGCTCTTGGGGACACTGGCGAGACAGTCCTCACAGCTGGTGTTTAAAAACACCATGTTGTTGGAAACATCATCTACTTCTAGTGAAAAAAAATATGGGCAGGAAATTTTTCTTGGCGTTGAGTTCTGCTTTGGTCAGAGCTCCCATGAATGTAGCAGCAGTTTCATTATTGGTATAATTGGTATAATTATTGATCTAATTAAACAAGTTTGGGTGCCCATGGTGTGCTGCCCTCAGCTCCCCTACATCTCTGCTTTACTTACAGCTTTCAATCTCCAGGGAACATGTCTGTGTGTCCAGGGGAAAGCGACTAAAATCCATGTTGCACATTGCCGTTACTGTAACTCTAGGAGTAATAAAGACCATCCTGTTAAAAAGTTATATTTTTATGTGACTGAAAAATAGTAAAGCTGCAAGTTTCATATTTTATTAAGTAACCATCTGGACAGTAACAAAACACTGAAAATAAATACCTTCCATTCAGCTAAAGCCATTCCACTTAATGCCATTTCTTCAGCAAACTAGTGTTAGAAAAGATGACTGGAAAATCAGCCCACCACAAATTTCTACTAGATGACAAAAAATAAGAGCTGAAAATGGGAAAGAGCAGTGAGGGTGCTTTTTCCTCTTTGACTGTCAGCAAACTTCTCTCTGCAGAGATCTGTGATAAAATAATATACATTTATCAAAGCCATCCTCATGCCATGAGGGATGCAGATAATTTCTCTGCATACGGTGAATTTCCAGCTGCTCAATGAGAACCCAGTGATCACACCTGGGTACCAGCCACCAGAGGGCACAGGCAGTGCCTCGAGTTAGGGCTGGAGCTGGTGTGCAACAGAGACCACTGAAATGCTCTGCCCCATCAATCAAAAGCTCTGGTCTTGCTATAGTCTGATTATCTCATCTTAAATAGCCTAATTTTGTGTTTGGACTGGGAGCATCCATAAATCTTGGCTCGACTGGCTTGAACTCTAGGGAAGTAAATGAAAATAGAAGTATAAATCATAATGGGGAAAGAATCAATGAATTACAGTAGGGCTAATGGTAGACAGACATCTGTCACATAGTGATAAAAACAAGATGCAGTCTCTTATGTTACTCCTTCTGCATGTGTGGTTTCCCATTGATGTTGCTTTCCTATCTGGATTTAGTCTTTGAGTGAAAGCGTTTGGCTCAGATTTGTTGTTTAGGTGCCAGTGAGGCCTGCAGTGGTTTCCAAGACAAGAATAGACAAAATCTGGCAAAGAAACAACCTTAAAAAGGCAGACACCAGTGAAAAAAATAATCTACAGGCAAAGGCATTCAGCAAAGGCAGGCAGGCAGGCAGGAATGACCTGCTTGCTCTTAAGGCGAGACCAGCATTCATACTATCCCTGCATTCGTAAAGCACTCCGACCCGCAGTCGCCACTGAATAAAACAATGAAACTCTGTCAATTTGCTATTCAAGACATTCACCACCATTTTGTAGAGGACAATTGTTTAAGTAGGAGGCCGTGCGTGGCAGGATCTGAGTAGTTTGATGTTCTTCTGTTCCCATCTTCTTCAGACAACCACAAATGCTTGCAACACAGATGATTTCTATCAGCTAAATGAAAGAGTGTATAAGCATGCATGCTATAGCTGAACATTATGGACTGAGGACCTGAGCAAACTTTGCAATCGCCTAAGGAGCACCTGTACCTTGTCTAATATGCTGAGCGAAGAAAAAGCTTTAATAATGAGAAGGTAGACACTATTCAGGCTGTGGATTTCAATGAACAGTAAGATAAAAATATCAGAGAACAAGAACATTCTTGTCAAACTGATACCCCACAGGGAATCAAGAATTGCTTTGCTTGCCTTCCTTTCATAAAGTCATAAAACACCTCAGCAAGCTGAGAAGTTGATCTCCTCACCTCATGGCAGGTTCAGCTCTACCTCTGCCACTCCTAAGGTCACTAACATGCCCTTAAAGACCCCCACAGCCTTCCCAAGCAACGTGTTCTGCAACCTTATAATGAGTTAAATCTATGCATCTTGCTGATACTGACCTCCTATCAGTCAGATGTTCCTTCTTTTTTGTCCTTTAGAACACATTATCATCTGTTCCTTTATTTATCATGTATTTTGCTATTTCATTGCTGCGGAGGTGATGTCGACATTCTTGCATCAGAATATTGTAGAGCAATTTCCTCTCTAATAAGTTTTTATGGGTCATTTGGCAATACTTATTTTCTTACTGGATGGAGCTGCAGCCAAGAAAAACAGAAGCACTGATTTAAGTTGCTTTTGGAGATTGACTGACGCTCCTCACTTAGCATCTCCAAGTATGAAAGTGTTAGTTATTAGAAAGAAAAAAAATCCTGGTTTAATAATGCTCAGGTCTAGTTCAGCGATGTTCCTCTCAAAGCTGATCGAGCAGTTGGAAAATAAGGGAGAAATCCGGGGCTGGGATCACCCCTCAAACTAGAGGACAAAACAAAGTCTACCCAAAATGTTCCCTTCAAGGAGCTTTCATGCATTTCACGTGAAATGTGAGCAAAAAGCAGAAAGAGTTGAAGTCAAGTGTTTGGGTTGCTCTAGCCATCCATGTGAGTCACCAGGAACTATATGTCCTTGCTCTGAAGCTTGTCACTTCATGTGCTGAAGGGTGTTCCATCTGTTTTGTTGCTTATCATAGAGCTAAAGTTGCGCTCAGTGTAATTTCTTCATAATTACCTACAAGAATAGAACTTGCACAATTTGCAAATTTCCTTAGATTGCAAATTCCTTAGTTTGTACCTTGACTCTTCAGCAGTGCCTGGCAGGGACTGCAGCCCGCTGGTCCCCAGTGGGCTTCCCCAAGGGACTGCCACCTCTGGCCACAGCTTCCAACAGCAGGAGCAGGGGCTAACCACGCAGGTGAAGTGAAAAGACACTGGTGGAATCAGCAAATTTGGCACAGAAATTGGCTTCCTGCAACAGGCACTTAGTGAACTTGCACGGGGACTCAGAAGTTGGTGGATAGTCAGCACATTCATTCTTTTTTGTTTTTTTTCAATACGAGGTCACGCAAAAACACAATATGGGAATCAATTAAACGACTTTCTCTCTCTCTCCACTAATAGCTCTCATTGATGGAATGCAGCTTTACCTGAGGCTATAAAGTACCTTCCCATCTGGCTGGACCCGCAGCATGACGTTGTCAGTGGTGGTGTCGTGGATGAAGGAACGCTTGGAGTGGACGAAGAACATGTCGGGGACCCAGATCTTCTTCACCAGCCTGCCGTCAAAGGTCATGCTTTGGTTGTTGGTGCTGGGGAAGGACAGCCTCTCGTCTTTCCAGTAGTGCCTCAGATAAAGCGTCATGGTGAAGTCCTGCAACAAACAAAGGCTTGTGTCACAACTTACACCTTATCGGCATAGCAGTGATTTCTCCTCTCTGGGACAAACCACAAGCTGTGAAGCACTGTCCCTCAACTGTCCTCAAACAAGGACAGAAACTCTGAAGCTCAACAGAAGCTTCCAAAGCCAGTGACCACATAATTTCTTCTTTTTCATTTGATCCATCCTAGAGTGCTCTTTAACAGCTTTTCCCTGTATTCAAATTTAAAGATCATTCTGGGACACATTTTGCATTGACTCCTGTGTGTTAATGTGTCCTTTAAACAGTAATAAATTGACAGACATCAATGCCTCACTCTTTCGCATGTTATATTTACGGTTGCTGTGGAAAAAACCAAGTATTGTCAGCTTTCATTAGGAAAGATTTATTAATACTAGTTTTAGACTATTAAACTAACCACAGTATTTTACAATGCATCATCTGAAAATGCCTCAAGCAATAACCATATAATATCTCACTCTTCTTTGGGTCCATTTCTCAGAGACGCTATTAGCTCTCCCGTTATGTTTGGAAATGAAATTCCAATCCTGGGTAACAATCTGCTTTTTTCCTTCTTCCCATCTTTCCTCCAGATAAAAGAGCTGCCCCACACAGCCTTCAAAAGCTCTGTTAATTTCAGGGTCAGTGGCCCATAATAGATACTCATAAATTTTTAAATTAATTGGACAAAAAGAATCTGATTTGTGACATCCTAAAGAAGTTTTATAATGTCCTCTATTATTTTACCACTTTCTTGCAAACAGTTGGAAAGTAGGAGAAAAAAAGGAAAGACTGATATTATCTAACTCCTCAAGCTTAAATTTAGTAGAGTCTCTGTCACTGATGTCTCTTCATTTAAAAAGCAAGCAATGATCTTGCAAAGCACCATGGCCTTTTCCTATAAAGCTGCACAAGTTAAAAATAATTGATTCTGACAGTATAAAGTCTTTTCTATCATTATTTTGCAAACATCCAAAATTGACCCTGAATATTTTTTTTTCACCCGAGGCTATTCAGTGCTTTTGCTTTGTTGCTGGGTGTTGCACATGAGGAGCAGGGGCAGTACTCAAAAACCAGGGCAAGTCATTCAAAATCATAACGCTTGCTTAAAAAATGAGTGCGTTTATTGTTTGGGTTTTGCCCAGAGTGCAACCAGAGTGGCTGGTGAACACCAGCTGTGCTGCCACACAGCCATGTTCCTGGCTTAGACATGGGAGGAGACTGGGTGCAGTCTCTTTAACCCTGCGGCTGTTAATTAGGAGCACAGGGAAAAGTTGGAGCTTTCTCAGAAAGAATTCTGCATTGGGATGTGACTATTTTTTTTTTTTTTTTTTTTTTTCTCTTCCCAAGCAAAAGCTGAGCTGCTGAGAGACTCTGGGGATGCTCTGACAGGGCAGGTCTGACAAGCTCTGGGTTTTGAAAGAGTGAATAAAATTGGAGTGGGTCTTACAAGCAAGGCGATCTCCCGTTCCCCTCCTGTGCTCCTGCACAGGCTGTTGTTTACATGCCATGTATGCATGGAAAATCTTCCCGTGGAAAATCTCCTGCAGAAATCATCCCTTGCTTTCAGCAGTGTTTTGTGATGAAAAAGGCGCCACCAGCAAAAATCATCAAGATCTGCACTGCTTTGAGAGTGCTTGAAAACAGATCATTTTCACATTACTAATTGTACTGTAGGAAACAAAGGACAGGGACTTAGTAAGGAATTCAGCTTGTGCAGAGCACCAGTATTAGTCCTACGTGACCCCCTGAAATCCTGCTTCAGCGTCAGTACAAAGACACAAGAAGGACCGACAGAGCCTTATGCTGGTCCCGGGCACACAGCAGGGGTGATACAACTGCTAATGCACCAAAGGCAAGTTCTGGAGAAGCTTCTCCCCTCTGAGCTCATCCTGGCTGCCTTGTCGAGAGCAGGACTTACCGGTCTGAACCAGTGTTGCTCTTAGGACGGCTATGCGGCTTCTAGTTGGGAGCTACCTGGCTCCTGACCACCTCAGAACTGGTCAATATATCAAAGTGTCTTAAAACTAACACGTTACTTGGTCTCCTCAGAGCTTTTAAACATGTTACCACGTCTTAAGAAAATGTAAAAACCCAAATCCTTTGGGACAGTCTTGGCAGCGTTGTGTCATTTTGTCCTAGAGAAAAGAAACTGTCAGATTTCTTCCTTCTGCTTCAAGGGAGATGAAACGGTAGCATGAGTTCAATAGAAACAATTTTTGGCAGATTCAGATCAAACCCAAATCTGCTTTCTGAAGGCTGTGGAGTGTCCATCCTCAGGGGTATTCAAACCCCACAGACACAAACCTGGGCAGCCCACTCTAGCCAGCCTTGCTCTCAGCAGGGATTTGGGCTAGATGTTCTCCAGAGGTCCCATTGGACCTTAACCCTTCTGTGACTCTTACCATGTCCACCTCAGAAATGCTGTCCAGACTTTCAACTTGGACATCCACCCCAACAGGAATAGCAGGGCCTGGGGAAAAAAAAAAAAAAAAAAAAAAAGTTGAGAAAATATAAATGTGGTGAGACAAAGTAATCCTCTGACTTTCATATCTTAGAGATAAAAATAGATGTTCACAAATAGAAACACGAGTAAACCATTTGAAAATAGAAACTATCAGAATTCATAACAAAAACCTCCTAATAACAATCAAAATCAGCACTGAGACTGACCTGTTNCCTGGGCAGCCCACTCTAGCCAGCCTTGCTCTCAGCAGGGATTTGGGCTAGATGTTCTCCAGAGGTCCCATTGGACCTTAACCCTTCTGTGACTCTTACCATGTCCACCTCAGAAATGCTGTCCAGACTTTCAACTTGGACATCCACCCCAACAGGAATAGCAGGGCCTGGGGAAAAAAAAAAAAAAAAAAAAAAAAAGGTTGAGAAAGTATAAATGTGGTGAGACAAAGTAATCCTCTGACTTTCATATCTTAGAGATAAAAATAGATGTTCACAAATAGAAACACGAGTAAACCATTTGAAAATAGAAACTATCAGAATTCATAACAAAAACATCCTAATAACAATCAAAATCAGCACTGAGACTGACCTGTTACTAACTTTCTCTTTTTATTGTGTCACCCTACACACGTCCCTTCAAAATTTAAAAGCCCTGTCTCTAGCACTTGGGTCCGGGGCACCCGTTCTCCGTATGGAGAGCAGCAGTGGTGCAGTTAAGGGGACATGGGAGGGTTACTCCAAATTTTCCCCTCACTTCTGCTGCCCTCTCAGGCTAACAACATCCCTGAGAGCTACTTCACGTACTTGGCTTTCACATCACTCAGCGCTCGGCTGTGGAAAGGACGGGCTGAGGGGAGGGGATGCATTACAGGACACAGGCATGTGCCACTGAGCCTGGGGCTCCCAAGGGGAAGGGTTGGGCTGTGACCCCCTGTAACAGGGGTTTCGATCTTTTTTTCCTCCTCCAGGCTTTGACTAGCCCCTCACATACCTCTGGCAATTACAGCACAGGAGATCTGCCAAGGTAAATAGTGCTCACATTAGCAGACTGCTATGAAACTGAAACCTTTTTAAATTAATTGAACATGCTGGTATTTGGTATATTGAGCATTTAGCAATAAAATCTTCTTCCATCAGAGTATATAATGGTATCCTGGATTTGAATGACCATCTGTCAGCCAGAAAGGGTAGATAAATTACAACATTCTCTAATCCAATAGGCTGAAAGAAAATGTGTTCTCCTTCATCCATTTCCATGAAAGCTTAGGTTGCTCTAGCACACAGCCACAAAACTGGGAGCAAGCATTAACACACGGTAGTCAAATTATTTTCTTTTGGGTTATAAATGAAGTGGCCAGGTCAGCAAGCGTGGTACGTGATTTGATTATGCACACACATCACCATAGTAAGACCAAATCTTAGGATTTCCCCATCATCTGGGAATAAACACAAGGTGTATTTGCAGATTTTTATCAGAAGAAAGTGTCGCTGAATACCAGGAGTATTATATTGCCTGTAATTACATTTCCATGCTTTTGACTACGCTATTTGCTCGTCTGAGGAAGATGGCTATTTCACTGCACCCATATCCCTGAGAACATGTCATGAATTCACAATACAAAACAACAAAAATTAGAGACAGAAAAGGCTTTGCTTGTCAATCTGCTTGTTTTCCTGACTACATGTTACAGTATAAAGAGGAGCGACAGTGTAAAACAGGACCAGTGACAAACGTGCACGTTACATACCTCCAAAACCTGGTCTCATGCTGAAGTCGTGGTCGTCTATTCTCAGCAGCTGCTCTGACTTTGTCAGGGGAGATTTGGTGATGTCAGGGCTTCGTTTTAGGATTGGGCTACCAGGAAGAGAGAAGCACAGCTATGAGTCCTAGGCAGTGCCAGTGAAAAGTATGTGCCCACTTCACTCCATTACCCCTTAGACCATTTCCCCCTTAGACTATAACCGTGCGATTGCTTGCGGTGGTTGGCAGCGTGTCATTAAAAAATGATTCCTGCACTCAACATACAGCTCAGGCACCTGTGACAATTCTGGCACTAAGAAAACATTTATTTGGTGACTTTTTGTCACTGTAAAATTATCTCTGCTTATAGCACAGTTTGGAGACAATCATTTAAAAGTGTGGGCTGGAGGAATAGTTGGGTGTGGATAAGTGGGGAAATGGAAGTGGTGGGAGGGGGCATTTCTGACATTGAGTTATGACAGGGCACGAGGCCAAGAATTAGGGAAAAAATATATCAAATAAGCTACTGGCTGTTGCCCAGAAACAAAATGGAGACAGGCTGGGAACCAGGCCAGGAGGCAGGCCATCCCCTAACTTGGGATAAAATGATTAGCTTCTGCCCCAGATTTCTAACGAGGATAAAAAGGAACATTAAGGACCTGGGAGGTCTCTGAGAATTAAAGAGCCTGGGAGAGTCATTCCAGAAGCTGCTAGAGTTGCGGCAAATGCTGGGCAGAGGATGCTCTGCTCCTCCTCCACATTCAAGATGCAAAATGCTGTTCAACACTCCAATGCTTTGGCTGGGGTGGTGGTGGCAGCAGCCCCTCAGTTTCCCCATCATGTAGGTGAAGCTTTGCTGCCCTCAGATCCAGCCACACGCCAGCCGCTCAGGCAGCAGGGGGGCTCAAAAACAAGAGGAAAGGTTTTGCTGGTTCTCAGTTTGAGAAAAGATGGCATGTTCAGAGAGGCACCTGTCTGAATATACATAGGACAAGTCCAGAATACATTAAAGAAAAATGGGACAACAAAGAAACGTGATGGGGAATATGTTCCTAAGATAAAGCTCCTCCTAAGCGAGACTGCTTAGCCATGCTGTACCTCTCACACACTGAGAGGCCATGAGAGGCCAATACAACAATCTCCTAATAGAGACCAGTGGTGTTATCAGTGACTCCTCTCTCAAACCTAGGGCTTTATTTGACTATAGAGTATCTTAGAAAGATGCTCAGTCTCAGTTTAATAATTTACAGGAGTGGCGAGTCGTCTGCCTCTGCCAGTGAGTTCTTCTAGTTGAAGAAGATTATCCCTCAGGCATTTTAAAAGGTGGCCTCTGCTTCTCCTTTAGATTTAATTCAGCCTCTGAAAGACCTGTGGCATTGTGAGCATCCATCATTAAAGCGTCCATCTCACCTGGCTGAGATGGGGGAGTGATATTAGCAGGTCACTGGCAAAACCTTCCACATCTGTAAGCAGGCTTGACTGTGCTCAGAAAGACGCTTTCTCCCTGGCAGTGGCAGAGGGAAGGGCGAGCGGTGGGATGGAGACCCTGTGGCCCTGTGGAGGGGAGCTCAGCCCCGCAGAAAGGATGCTCGAAGGGAAGGCACCTGCTTGCACATTATGGGTGACATAATCCATGCAGCCCGGGGGAGCTGTGGAAAACGGCCACCTCCACGAGGTGTCAGGCAACGCGGCTTCCTCTGGGACCCGCTGGATCCCGCTAATGGCATGACTCCTACCTAAAGACTGCCATGCTCGAGTGGCGTCCCCTTCCCCTGCCACAGCCTCAGCCCGGCCATGGGGACGCGGCCGGAGGGTTTCACCTACCTGCCTTGCTTGTGCGCCTCGCCGTGGGCCTCCCGTCTCTGCCGCTGCGGCCGGCTGCACGGAAAACGACAGGAAAAGGGAGAGCTGAGAGAGGGCAGGAGGGTGAGGACATCGTGAGGGAAGCGAGGCGGGAAGCCCCGGCTCCCCGCGGCGTTACCTCCTGTCACACGTGCAAAATGGCTCTTACCTGTTTGCCGAAGGCGGGAGCCAGGCTGGGCATGGCGGAGGGCGCACAGGGGGTGCTTGCGGCCAGGACAGGGCGAGAGGAGGGGAGAGATGTTTTTTGTGAGGTGGGACACCACAGGTTTTGACTCCTTGGCAAAGGAGGCAGGCAGGCGGCTCACCTCCCTCCTCCCGCAGCCGTGGCCGGCGCCATGAGGGGCTGTGGAGAGAGGCCATGCTGCCCAGGCCAAGGCAGGCTGCCCCGGGCGCCTCTGCCAGCCATTACCTCTACTCAACCACAGGCAGCCGGGTGTTTTCATGAGAAGAAGACCTTTTCAAAGTATTCCAGGGCGGGGGAAAAAACCAAAAACCAAAACGTAAAGTAAAAATAAAAAAAAAACCAGCTGTGGAAATATTTGTTCCTGGTTTCATACTGTGTCCCAGCTGGCTGTCAAGAAAGCTCCTCTCAGGTGTTTGGCCAATATTTTATTTTATCATTAAAGAAAAGAATATTGCTTTTAGCAATGTAAGTGCCAGCTTGCGCAAAGGTAACATTTTAAACATCTAACAGTTCTAACTCATCTTTAATTGTAAGTTAAAAAAAACTAGCTTCTTTCTGTAACAGACTAATCTAATCACCTCTACTAATGAGACTTTTTGCCCATCAACAGACATTTCAAATCCCTCTGCAGAGGTTTGCAGAGGCAAAACTCCTTTTGCAATAACGAGCGTCACCCCACCTGAGCACCATTGTCCTTTTGGTGAGCGGTGGCCGAACCCCAAGCCTTACAGGATGCTTTTTCCCTGGGCTGGGAATTCTCTGGAAGCTGATAGTGTTGGAAGAAAATTCAACTTTTTGCTGCCACAGAGAAGAGAGAACCTCCACATCGCCCAGACAAGGGCTGGGCACACGGCTGTGTCACTGGCTCGCCCTGAAGCAAAGAGTTGACCAAGTAGGACTGGTGATTTTTTCCAGAATCTGCTCTGTGCTTCCCAGAGGAGGGCTGGGAATAAGCCCATTGGCAGAACACTATTTGGGGGAGCCTTGGGCCATGCAGCACCGTTGCTATTGCAAGGAGCAGCTTCTCTGGACCCGGGCATCACGCAGCAAAATGTTCACTGGCAGATGCAAAACGCACTTTCTGGAGTCTTCTGCCTCGTCGATACGCCCTTGGGCTGCTGCTGACGTGTCTCCCTGCTGCCTGCTTCTCATCTGCTGGCTGTCAGGAAGTAATTTCACATGTTTTGGGGATAAGCAGATTCTGGCGACAAGCTGACCTACTTACATGACTTTAAAGTGCCCTAGTAAACTCTTGGCTGTTCAGGAATAATGCTGGTATTCAAACAGGGATGAAGCAGGCCATGTTCTTGCAATTTCTAATTTTCATTTCTCTTTGTAGACCTTATCTAATGCTTCATGTGGGCCCTGGCTCTGTCCTGCCTGTTGAGAGAGTCTTTAAGGCATGGCCATCAAGGATTCGTAGCTGAATCCTGCCTGTCCTCTGCACCCAGCAACCCTGGGTGGCTTCTCTTATTTCTTCCAGGAATTTCTCCTCTCCCTCTAAACTAAACTTTATTTCCTTATCACAAACCAGCACAGAATGTCCCCCACGCTCCAGCCACCACATGGAGAAAGGGAACCGTGTTCATTTGTGCTTTAGTTTAGCACCTTCACTTCTTTTTGCCAGTCCCACTCCCCTTGTCACAGCTCTGACGTTACTGAGTCTCCCCCACTTCCCTGCCTCCTCCTGTGGCAGCAAAACATTTTCACCTGTTGCCAATCATTCCCCAATTACTGCGATTTGAAGCCCCATTTCTTTCTACTCAATAAATAGCTTTTCTGGTCCAGTTCCTGGGGAGTGCTCATGCTGGCTAAGTGATCAATGGCAGCTCCATCACCGGGACCCCATTAGCCTGCTGGTTTGGGCTGTGGATCGATGGCAAGCCGCTACGGCTGCCCCTCACACGTCTGCTGTCCCTGAGTGTTTTCAAGCAGACAGCCACACTCGGGAGATTCAGTCCAGATATTGCTCACAGATTGCTCAGCGTGACTGTTTGCCATGGTGGCCACACGGTGTGACAGTGTTGCTCCTGCCTTCACAGGGGTGACAAGATGTCTTTAAAACTAACCGATAACTCCTGAGGTAAAATATACTGAATAATGAACAACTTTTTTTTTTTTTTTTTTTTTTCCCAATGTCAATATTTATCTCCTAACAGTTACATAGCCAAAAGGCATTTCATGGCTCATGAAGCTCACTGAGATGCTTTGTGAAAAAGCAACAATTGGAGCAGAGTGGCATTTATTTCCAGTGCTCCCTGTGCATTGCTAGAGTAGCTGTCAGGCCCCTCCTGATGGCAGCTGGGGTGATGCAACCTCTCCAAAGACATCATCGTTCCCCCAGATCCCCCACTGCTTCAAGGGATCATCAAACGCCTCTGCCCCAAAGGTTGAGGCTTGCTGGTGTTGGGGGGAAAGTTTAGAATAGCTAGGGAAAAAAAAAATCAGCAAAACCAGATTTTCATTACTATAACTATAGACACAAAGCAAAAATCAGTTACTCTTTTTTTTTTTTAAAAAAAAAAGCCTTTAAAAAAAGATTTACTACAGCACTTGTAGTCCCTTCAACTCAGCAAAAAAGGGTTGCAGAGTTAGAGATAACCATGTCTGATTTTCAGAAGGCACAGTCCAACTGTGACATCTGAATGTCCCAGCAAGCATTTCCGAATGCCTAGCTCCACAGAACGCGTGCCAGAGGAGTGTCAGGTCCACACTTGCAGTGCGCGCCAGAAAACCTGCAGTGTTATTCATCTTTGAAATAAGAGCTTTTGGAAGCAACCACAACAAACGTGAGAGAAGCCACTACCCATCTTAGCATTTTAGTTTGTAATTACTTATGCAGCATACACTTCCCACCTATAAATCATACGCTCTTTTCTCTACGGCAGGCAATACAGTGACCTATTTTACACTGTTATTAGGATAATCTCATTAGGATCTAAGAACATTTCTTCCTTGAGGAGTTAAATCAAAATACAGTTTCAGTTCTTCAGGAAAAAGCAAGATCTGATGTATCTTCCTCAAGAGAAAAGTGAAAG
This sequence comes from Calidris pygmaea, assembly GCA_003697955.1. Taxonomy (NCBI): domain Eukaryota; kingdom Metazoa; phylum Chordata; class Aves; order Charadriiformes; family Scolopacidae; genus Calidris; species Calidris pygmaea. Next base: position 483,398 of record QJSC01024990.1, read on the forward strand.
TATGTTGCTGAAGTAATGGACCCAGATTCACACCGTCTTTCCTGAGTCCAAGGGGTGACAAGGAGTCTGGGCTAACACTAACATCATTATTATTATTATTAGATTTCATTAAATTCTGGGACAGTCTCTTCTATTCATCCCTTAAGATATTCTCAGGTCTACAAAGAGGATGGCAGATCAGAGAAGATGTCAGAACAGATCCTGTCTCAGGAAATGTTGCTGAGATGTGGCTGTGGCATAATCTCTGTCCCTTTGACTACTTCTGTCGTCAGCAACATTTCGGCCAGGAGCTGGGGCTGCGATTGACCCCAAACCTCCTGCCCTGAGGGGAGCTGCCCATCTCCCTGGAAGCCTGACAGCCACCAGCTGGCGCAGAGACACCCAGGGTGCCCGTTTCATCTCTGCTTATCTCATGCCTGGGTGATGCCTCCACCTCTTCTCCAGGGCAGAGACTCTGGACTTTCCCCCCTTACCCTCTGAAAGCACCATGTACTTAATTTTGTCGGATACAAGCTCTGCAGCTCACGCTGTGCTGCGGTGCAGCCGATCCACAGCCTCTCCTACCACTGAGGCAAGGCAAGGGAGGGTGTGGAGCTTGCTGAGCCAGTTTTCAGCAGGGCTTTTAATTGGAAAGTAATGAAACTGAGGAAAGCTCCCTCATCAGGGGCTCTGGGCTCCCTGACGCTGAGTAGACACTTGGGGGCAGCTTGTGGGGTGCCTCCACACAGCCTTCATGCCATGCTGGGCAGGTGAAAGGCAGGAGCTACATTCTCCTTGGTCTGCCCATAAAATTATGGCTGGGCAAGGCCCTGATGAAACACTGCCCAAGGCAGAAGGACCAGGAGAGCAGCCCAAATCCCTGCAGGGAAGAACCTCCCCCTTGCCAGGGAGGACACAGGAATGGCAAAGGTTTATTGGTACTACTAAAGAGCCGTGAGAAGCATAGAGGTCTTATCAAAGACCTATGCCTAAATCTTTGATTAGGTTTTGTTTCTCCCTCTGTTTTACGACCAATCAGTGACTTGGGTTCATCCCACATCAGCATCATGTTAAAGGCAGAAATTAGGTGCAGGGCCAGGGGAATGGGGGAGAGACAGGAAGGGGCTGGGGATGGTATGCACAACCATACAGAAGGTTTCTGCAGAAAAAAAGTGGGGCAGAGGCAAAGAAACCTTGGATCTGCAACAGAGGCTGTGCATTGGGTGAGACTGAGGAGAAAAGAGGCTGGACAGGCAGAGATGGGAAGGGGTGGAAAACGTTGGGTAAGGCTAGAGGGGAACCACTGGGTAAGGCCGGAGGGAAAATGTCAGGAGGAGTAGAGAGAAGACATCAGGCTCAAAGAGTTCTTCATCGTTGTGCGGGATGACTCCTGGGGCACAGAACACCTTGGACAGTCCTGCATGAGTAAGGGTGTCCCATTACCTGAGTGGTGCAGAACAGAGATGCTGCCTGGCCCCTAGAGATGTGTGAGGGTTGTTGGGCTAAAGAACCTCCCAGACTGTGCCCCAAAGGAAGGAAAGAGGTTTTGGGGCAGGGGTTTCACAGAAAGTTCTCTCATAACATGCCTTTAACTTGCAAATGAATGGGGAAGACCTTCTCAGAAAGCAGGAGATGTTAGTGGACAGGTGGTGCAGCAGGTCTGGATGAAGACTGAGAAGTAGTCCAGAGCCCAGAGAAGTGCTTTGTGGAAGGAGGCAAAGTGAGGTAGCTTAAATGGGGAGAAAAACCACCCAGCACCCGAGGGAGGGGGGAGCAAACTTGCAACTGAAGGAAGCTGCTCTTACCCAGCAGGAGACACGATCCGCTGTGTAACATGCTAATTCTCAGGGATAATGTAAGCTAGAAACCCACTAATTCGTACTCAGATTGGGAGAGCTACAAAGTTGTGAGCTCTAAACAAGCCACTAAAAACTGAGGAAAATTAATGACAAAATGTGTTACATCTTGGCGTTCAGCAAGCCCTTGTTTGCTTGTAATTATGTTGGGTCACGTGTCCTTATGATTAGTAGGCTTAAAGACGGTGAAGAAAGGTGACCCATTGCTATTATAGGTGGTTAAATCTACACAAAGAAATGGAGAAAGAGCACTGTTTTCAATGTTCACATCACAACGTCTGAGAAACAGTGGGATCCAGAGCTGTTCTACCATCTTATTTTTGAGTGGTATGAAAATTCAATGAGAACCCCATCTTAATCCAGTATGACTTGAATATTGGTCAATCTCAGAATGCAAAATACACAGGGGCAGGAGACATATATACAACCCCTTAAATTCTGCCCTTCCTTTGTTCTTTGCCTGGACCTAAACACTGGCAAAAGGGGGAAAAAAATGAAGCAAACCTACGCATAATGATTATTCACAGAAATGTCACGCCACCGGAGGTCTTAGCAGTGTACCTCATGTTCCAAAAAAGCAAAGTGGCAGAAATTGCATCCAGTGTGTGTGTATGTTTGTTGGGTTTTGTGTTACACAGGTTGAAAGGAAGGGTTGGAGGAAGCAGAAGGAGCGTCTGTCCTGCCAGCTGAGGAGGCGGCAGGCACGGTGCCGGGGCTCAGCTAAGTGAAAAAGATAAATAGATGAAAGGAAGGGGAGCAACTAATGGGCCAATGTAGTACGTGCTGAAAGGTTTCATGTCTGTCCCAGTCTGTGAAGAAAAGTTGACTTGTAAGGAGATGTCAGCACAGTACAGACCAGGGAGGGGCACGTTAAGGTATATTTAGATAAACTGGAGGTATTAAAGTCAACAGAGACTGATGGCCCTTCCCTGGCAGCACTAGGAGTACCATCTCTTACAGTCTCTGAGTTGTAAACACATACCTCTAAGGACTCCTCAGAGATGGGTGATACCCTGAGAGAGGTTGAGGGTGAACAGAGAAGCTGGCTTTAAGCAGGGGACAAAAGAAGGATGTTGGAGTTTTGATGTTTGGAATGAAACTGGGACAGACTTGTGATCTGTTTGTCTGCTCTCCCTCACCCCCCCCAGCTGCCAGAGATAACGAGATTATAAAGATCACTCAATGTGAATCTTTGCAATAATTGACGTCAAACCAGTCTAATGTCCTTGCTGACAGTGTAACTGGCTGCCTTAGCGTAAGCAGGAGGAAAAGTAGATTTGAATTAAGTTTTTAATTTTTCATTACTAAACTAGGGAAATACAGTTGGGATGAAACTTTGAGCATGGTTGAAGACCAAAGAGTAAATGCCATTACTTTGCTGTCAAGAGATATTAAATGACATCTCACAGATTTCATCCTGGAAACTACCAGTCAATACTTTCAATAGTAATGCAAATGACAGAACTATAGAACTCATGCATGACAGCATGCTTGAAAGAGAAACAGAAAATTTGAGGTCTGGGATCAGAATTGAAAGCAGCCTCAACACATTGAAGAAATGCATCAGCAACTAAGGAATTTGTTTGCACTACCAAAACTACAGAATTACAACAATTCTGCTGTTGGGCTGATGTCAAGAAATATTCATATTGGCACAGGACCAGAGACAGATTTAAAGTAAATGGACTGAACAGTAAAAACTCGCCAGGCTTTCACCCAGAAGAAAGCCAAATGAGAAACTGTTGAACCAGCATTTACATTGTTCTTTGTGTCACAGCAGTGGAAGGCGAGAATTTTCCAGTTCTTTGAAAAAAGAGCTCCAAGTGGAATCTGAGAAGCTACAGACCACTCCACTGGACAAATTAGCTACCACCATAGTAAAACCACATAAATATATTATATATTGAAGAAAAGAGAGAGAGTGATGCTATGCACTGTAAGTATAATAGACTCTTCTAAAAAGTTAATGACCCTGTAGATGAGGGTGATCAAGATGACAGAGTTGTCCTGATTTGATGTAAAACAGAGCCGACTTTCTGGTCAGTCTCTGAATTGGAGAGACATGGATTTGATGGCTGGACCACTCAGTGGATAAGGAATTGGCTGGATGTCCACACTCAAAGAGTTGCATCCAGTGGCCCAATGTTCAAGTGGAGATCAGCGATGAATGTTGTTCCTCAGGGGTCAGTATTGGGAGAAAATTTGGCAGAACTGTGTGACAGGGGAAATGCCTGTGCCTAGGGTCAAATAAATGAGAATGCTGAAGCAGAGGGCAGAGAAAGTCTGGAACAAAAAAGGGAAAGAGCAATTTGGAGAAGAGGAGGATCCTTGAATGCGGGAAAGAAAAGGAGTGAAGGGGATGGAGGTGAAAGGAAGAAACGGAAATGCAAGTTACCAGCAGGGGAGATGGAGAGACTCCATTGCGTTGGCCTGAAGCCTACTCTGGGCTCCTTACTGCACTCCTGATACCCAGCACTGCTGGTGTGTATGGTGTCAAGGCACAACACAAACTGCTGGTCTTAAAAAGGAGTGCCTTGGGACCTGCAAGTGCTCAGTGCTCCGCTGGATCTTACTTGCTGTTGATAATGTGCTCCTATAGGCAATGCTTTCAACGGGCATTTTATGGGCTTATCATGCACTCTGAAGATCTTATCTAAAGTCAGCTTGCATTAGTAGGCTTTGTTCATGCAAATAAATGCTTTCAGGATCAATCCTGAAGATAAAATACAAGAGCAAAACTCTAGGACAAGAGAACAGCTCAAGGATTTCTGGGAAGTAAAGGAAGAAATCCTGTTAGCTGAATTTATGAGGCCAGAGAAAGCCTTTGGAGAGCAAGAAGGTAGGATCTGTGAATGAGGCAACCTCAGTGAGGGTACCAGGATAGACATTTTGTGTGATTGCAGAGCATAGAGAGCTCGCACGCAACATGGCTGGGGTACAGAGGAGCCGACAGCACAAAGTCCCACCCAAATTCAACAAAAGCAATGGAAGGTAACTTCAATGTTGCAAATGTTTCAGAATGATGCTGAGCCTTTGAGAAAGGGACCGGGCAGGAACCATGGCCGTAATAATGCAGGGTGGCTCCCATCACTTAAGAAGAGTGTCACTAATTGTAATAACATCTGAAAACCTCATAAAGAGAAAGATCTTTGGCCATGAAAGGGACCTTGCGATAACAAGCCCAGGGCTTATTGTAAATGATGTCATGCAACTGCTGTAAAAGACAGCTCTTATTGACAGAAACATGGACAGGGAGCTCTGGAGGAGTGGAAAATGAGTTGCAATTTGGAGACCAGAGCGAGGCAAAATGATTATAACGTGGCCAGGGAATGGTAGGGACATGACTGAAAACATGAAGAGGGTCTCTTAGCTAAGATTAAACAAACATGATCCATAAATCTTGTACAGTAAAATCTCTTCTACTGAGAGCTGTTTGTCTGAAAGGTGGCTATAATGCTGTCCAGGAAGATTTTAGTGTTAAGCGGGTTTTTTTTTCCCAGCAGTTAGCTCTGGCAGAACAACCTGGGCTCAACTCCAGGCCATTTCTTTTTTCTATTGCTCATCCTCTCCAGCAGATTCCGCAAGCCTAATTAGCAACACAGGCTTTGGCCCTTTTGTTGGCATAACCACGTTGTGACCTTTAGTGATCCTTTGTATCCTTCTAGTGACCCCCGTGCAGCCTGGTGGCTTTCCAGGAGCCCGAGCAGTTGGGAAAGCAGCAGACAGCCCTGTTGTCGATGCTCCGGATCTCAGCTCCTCCCTGTAGGAGCTTTGGCACCTTGGATTTAGCAGGAGTAAAAAGCTTTGCAAACCCTGCAGGATTTGCACCCGACTGACTGCAAACTGTGAACAGGTCTGCAAGGTGAGAAAGCTTTCATTTTTATATTGCTGCTCTTTGAAGTGAAATTCTTCTGAGGTGGTTTGTCCCAGAGATTAGCAAAAATAAGTAGTTGAGTCTTTGACTGGCACACAGATATTTCTACAGTGAATGACAATATTGGAGGGCTCTGTAGTAAGTCCCACGCAATAAATCTATCTACTTTGCTGCTTTCACCGTGACTGTATGCAAACTATGCATAGACTTATTTGCCATTTTCTTGTCACTGTGTCCGAAAGCTTCATCAGCTTTATTTCAGGAATTATTTGGGACCTTTTGCAAAGATCCCATTGTGCAAACCAAGTCCCCAAAAGACTGTGGTTCATACATGAACTCTTGTGAGGAAAATCATGCCCTTCTGCTCACCCTTCTTCAAGGTTGTTCTGTCTCCTGACAGAATGACTACCTCAGGGTACCTGCAGTGCCAAAAATTGTGACAGAGAATATGTCTGATATGTCTGACCCTGCAGCCCTCCATTCACTGTATCAGCAGGGGTGTAAAGGCTGTGGGGTTAGCTAGACTTGGGTAGGTGAAAGGACAACCCCCTGGTGCTAAAAACGGCAGAGAAAATGGTGAGGTTTTATTGGAGAGCAGAGTTCAGAGCAGGTGAGTCTCCTCAGAAGAAGCTAACACTTGCAGAATGGCACCATCCAAATAAACAAGTTTAAAGTCTGCGTATTTCCTCTATCAACAGCACCGTGAGAATCAGGAGCAAAGCTGGACACGTCTGTCGAGGACAGTGGGATGCTGGCAGCTCACCCAAGGTGGCAGGTCTCTACAGCAGGTGCCTGCACTGCCTGCCAACCACTGGTGGCTGGCACTGAGCCCTGGCAGTAGAGCAAGCGGATGGTCTTGTACCCCTAAAGGGCTTCTGGAGGCTAGGAAGGCCATGGGTGCAAATCAAGCCACCCTTAGCAGCCGGTGGTGGTGTGGAGCCAGCCTTTTCCACTTCAAATCCCCCACCAGCCTCTCTTCAGAAGATAAAGTCTGCAGTGAAGGGATGGACTTCCACCCTGGTCCTTACCACAAGCCTTACGGAGCAAGAGATGACAGTGCTCAGAGAGAAGTATCAAGTCAATTGTTCTAACATCTTCTGCATAATGGATATTCAGGACTGAGTCTTGCAGGGAGGGGAAACAGAGTCAGTAACAAAACGTTCAGGAGCAATCTTCACTGCAAGCTTTTTCTGACACTACATAGCATCCCCCCTTGCTCTGTTTTTCTTCCAGGATCTAATTCTGTGATGAAAATTGGCCTTGACTTTGACCGAAATGCAAAGGAACTGTGTCTGCTTCAAAACTGTCCGATATGATCAGCATCTTAACATATAGGGAACTACACGTGAGTGCAAAGAGGACTGGCTGTATCTTTAAGAAAGGTGTCCTGTCATACACAGGTGCTGGGCAAACATGATCTCCCACTGCAATGGAGACAGCGACCACAATCCCAGGAGGTACCTGGAGTAACTCTGTATACAGAACCTGTGCACCAGACTGTGTGAACACTGTACCCAGTTCTGATGTCAACCCTGAAAAAGCAGTGAAGGGACCGAGGAAAACAAGCAAATGACAGCATCAAGGTTGGGAAACATCCTATCCTGAGGAATACAATCAGCATAATCTTTTTAATATACCTCGGAGGAGATGAAGAGGGGGCTTGATCCACCTGGATGGAGAAGAGGCAAGCTATCATAGAACAGGAGAAAACGGATGGAAGCCAAAGTTAAAAAATACTTGCAATCTATTCTGAGTTTATCTGACATTGTAGGTAATTATCAGAAATTAGGAGTTCGGTGTACAATCCATACAGAACACTTGGTTGCTTGTGCTTAGCAGGAAATCAGATGGATGACCATAATTGTCCTTTTTGACTTTACAAACTGCAAGCCTATTAAAACCATTGGCCTCTTGTGGCCTATGCCATCGCAGAAGAAAGGGGTACCTGAGCGCTGTGCCAGGTACCATGTTGCTGATGGACAACCCTATGACCACACAACCAACATTGTTCCTCTCTCCCCGTCAGCCCTCCTCAGCGTCAATACTGCTCTACTGAGACAGAAATAGGCCAGAAATGACCTCCCAGGCCAGCGTGGGCACACTGGGAGGGCTGTGGACCCAGTTTCTCAGAGCTGCGATACCTCAGGGCTTTCTGATGGGCTTGCCCTGGCACAATTACACCATATACACAAAGCACAAGGGAAGAGACAGTTCCTAAGTGAACAGAATAGGTATTTCTTTTCCATTTTCACATATTTTTAACACTTTTTTTTTTTTTTGCTGTGACTTATTGTATTGTCACTTAATTGCACTGACACTGTTAAGTGTTTGGTGGAGTGGGAGTTTTTTGTTAAAGATGCTAAACAAGAACACGGTTGTGTGTACGTGTTCTGCTCTGCTGGACGCTTTTCAGCTCAGACCGTGGTTCCTTGCTTCTCACCCTTTTACTTTGCTACAGTCAGCACATCACCTCTGCTGCCACTGTCATGAAACCTCAATGAAAACAGAGGTTTCGTGGCTGTCTTGCATCCATACTGCCTCTGGGAACGCGTGGTCAGAGAGCTGGTCGTGATCACAGCCCCTTGCATCCATTTTGCCAGTTGTACCTCCATGAAGGTGGCGTCACTGCTAAAGCCATTTCCTGTGTATAAGATGGCTCATGGACCCCCAGTTGCCAATCAGGACACTGCAATCACTCTGTGATGTAGGTCTTACTTACTACAAGGGAAAACAAAAAAGTGCTGTGCTTTCTATGGTTCTATGATTCCAGCTTTCATCATTTTTTCTGAAGGCTAACAGGAATAGTTTGAATTTCTTACGACTGTGACACTGCTGCATTTCCATCCCCACACACTTTCCAGCATTGATGGTGATGTGGAATCGTTACAGAACAGCAACAGTGAATATAGAAAAGCAGGAATGACATAGGTTCAGTCTGTCACAAGTAGAAGTAAACAATATTTGAACAGTGATCTAAAAATGTGTCAGCTATATCCTCCAAAAAACCCCAAAGGATTTCTCCTCCAGGTGTACCTTGTTATGTGCCTGAGTAGAAAAACCCTCATACGAAGTTCCAAATATTCCACAAATAGAATATAAGTAATCAGAACACCGTTGTAGCAAAAAAACCTTCCTCAAAACCTCCTAAAATAGCTGTGTACAACATAGTAGGAGAAAAATGTCACATAGTCTTTTTGTAAGAGACAGAGAAAGAGCAGGACAGACAATATTTTAAATAATTTTAAATATCTTAGTTCAATACACTGGATGCTTCATTTCCTCTGATAACTGACCACAGCTTTGAAGTTTGCAGAGAGACTTTCATTTTTTTTTCTCTCAAAAGCTCTATCAAACAAATAGTATAAGAATAATAAAATCATTTCTGAATGTCTTAATTTGAGATCTCAAGTCAATCTAATCTTCAGTGAATGCAACAGTCTTCATGGACCTAAATTTCCTCTCCGCTTTCATGTAAGTACACTACCACATTTTAACTACAATAAATATAAGTAAATGCTTCCTTTTACACCCTTTCAAAGTCTGAGATACCTCACAAACTGATTTTTTATTGGCGGGGAGCAATGATTTTCACTGCAGAAAGTACATTAAAACTTACTCATTGCAGAAACAGCAACAGAAAATGTTTTTGACTGAGAGATCACAATCTGCAAATACAAACTCTAATTATCTGTTAGTCATTATATCTTCACCTGAAACATTACATTTGTCCAAACTGTAGCAATTTGAATGTAAAAAAAAAAAAAAGAGACTCACCTGCCTTTTTTGTATACCTCATGTATTTCTTTTCCTTGCCGGTGGGCTCTGCATTCAGTGGATAAAACCCATCCCCACAACAGCAGGAAGATGCTAAAATGCATTTTATGGACAGTCAACATGTTACCTGAAGGTTCTGTATCCAGAAATAGTCCATATAAGAAGAAGAAAACCAAAATGAAGATCCTGTTCCTCTTTTTAAGACATTATCGGTCTGATCGTTATTGGAAGGATGTTTACTCATACAAAAAATCATCCTGCAGTATTTAATCTGGACACTGGGGAAAGCAATTTCCACTAAACCTATAAATCCTTCTACGTCAGATGGCAGGGATTTTCTAGCAGCATTGAATTCACGTATTCTCAGAGAACAATTATTTTTCGTCAAAACAAGCTATTTTATTAATTGGTTTAAATGGAACCCCGTTCAAGTACCTGTGGGAAATGGTATATATATGTTTCTGCCTGGTTAACCAAAGCAGTGCAGTTAGTCAGGCAGGTGTTGTTAGTTGTTCTTTAATCACTGAACTTACCTGTGTGGCAGTGATGCTTGTTACAGGCATCCTAATAGATTGAAAAGTGATAAGTGTATTGGTTTCCAGCAAAAACCGATTTCCATTTAGCTCTACGGGACAGTATTTTGACCCTGTGTGGTTTTCTACATTACTTTAATAGAGAGTGGTTCTGTGGCTGGAGTGGTTGGTGCTTTCAGGACTTGCAGGGTCTCTGGAAAGCTTCCTGGTGTACCAGGGGACAGGGAGAGGACAGCAGGGGGTCAAATAGCTCTTCTCTGCACCAGGATGTTAGGAGGGACCTTGCTAAATCAGAGCAGCAAGTGCCAGAGCTTCAGGAGAGCTCAGGGGCTGGTGTGTTGGGTCTCCCGTGGCTGACACAATTTAGCATTGGTGCTAAAGAAAACAAAACAGTATGGGCAGAAATGCACAGTCAAGCCAGACATTGCCCATCTCATTGGAGCTCGTCGCCCTCCCTGCTTAACCCACAGCTGTGTTTACTCTCCTTCTCCTCCATGCCTCCCCACAAGGCCTTACAGGTCACACCTGTGTCTTATTACAAAGACGTTGCCCACAGCTCTGCAGACACCACAAGCCCCATCCCTTTGCTGATGTGGCTCTTCTTCCTCTGCCTGTTACCAATGGATTTCTATTTTAGACCAGTTCATCAAGTCACCCAACTCCTTTCATGAAAGCCTTTTCTAAAAATTCTGGGGAGCAGATCTCTACCTGGTCTAAGCTGACAAAGCTTTATTGACTTCAGTGAGCATTTACACTGCCCCAGGATCCACAGAAACAACACATCAAAAGCCACTGAAATGTCAATCCATCAACCAACCAAGATTCAATTTAATGATTTGCTGGGCTAAATCATTTCCTACACAATGTCATGCAGGCTTCAAGACATGGGCAATCAGTCACCAGCAGTTTGTTGCAATGGTTAACCGCTGTTGCTGTTCAAAGAAGTTGTACCCGTCTTATCTTTGAAAATTATCTGCATTCAGTTTCCACTGATTCACCTATTCCTTCTCAAGGAGGATAAAAGTACCGTAATAATTCTTCTTTTCACTTGTGGTGATATTAGATACACTTCTCCCCAGTCTTTGCAATAATCTATATGAAGTTTTATGACATCTTACATCAAAGGAATTTTTTCTTCTCTTTGAAATATATTTTTGTTACTTCGTACACATTTAGAAAAAAAAATGCTAGTCCCTAGAGGACCAATGGGGACTGAAAAGAAAGGGATAACTATGAATTCACTTAGCTGCCCTGGAAAAGCAGGAGGTCTCTTGGTACACAGGAGAGGAGTGAAACAGTATCGGAGGGAATTTACTAAAAGAGACATAGAGAAGGCCAAAAAAATGCATTCAATTCCCCCTTTTTGCATCATTGTTTGTAGAAAAGTTGAAATATGAGCAATTCATAGAAAAATCCTGGAACAAATCACCAGACAACCTCTAAACTCCCGGGAGATATTGGCTGGATGAGGGATAGACGAAGATGGACTCACGAAGAACAAACATCTCAAAAAAGAACAAACACGTTGAACAAACTTAATTTCTTTCCCCGACAGGCCAACAGGCTTCATAGCCTGGGGAGAAGCAGTAGATTTAAATAAGCTTTCAACACCATCTCACGTAGCATTCTTACAAGCAAGCCAGGGGAACACAGAATATTTGTAGGACTGATGCAAAATGTTGCTGGCTTTAGCTGGGTTTATCTTGCTGTACCTCAAGAGCAGTTATCCCTGACTCCATGCAAGAAACAGCAAGATCTGAAAATCTTCTGCAAGGAAGCGGTGAACCATCTGGTTGCACAACCCAAAGTGAAGGCTTGAAAGGGCAGAAATGGCATGGTGTATGTCTCGAGATATGCAAAAGTCACTTCAAAGAGAAAAATACTCTGTTCCAAATGGCCACGATATACAGAACAAAAAATAATGGGCTGAGAGATTAGTAAGGGGAAAAATGAGGTTAGATACTCAGATAGATTCTAGGAATATTTTCTAACAACAAGGACAGTGAAGCATGGCGGTAGATTACACAGGCAGAGTGTAATTGCCATCATTAGAAGTAATTAAGACAGGTATTGCTAATCCTGGTTTAAGACAAATAGTTAGACTATATTACTTCTCAGGGTCACTTCCAGCACTATTTCTTTCTGATTTTCCCAGGGAGAAAATACGACAATTAGAACAAATGTGAAAAATTCAAATATCCAAGCAACAGATAAATGGTGGCTATGTGCCTTACATACAAAAAATAGAAAAAAAAACAGAAAAAAATGAGCAAAATATATTTTTCAATGTTGTCCTCACATTTTGCTTAATCTTGGATGCCACCCCCAGCTCCTCCTGAGCTTGACACCCACCAGCTGGCATTGCTTTGCCTGCTCCAGGGCTTTAGCTCTTCAGTCACTTTGTGGCTCAGGGGAGTTCAATGGGATCGTGGGCTTTTATTTAGTTACTGAGGACATCTAAATGCAGGTTTCCCAGGCTGTCTGGGACTCTAATTCTGTGTTTCCTGGGGTTTCATTGACAAAGGATGATAAGAAATGTCACAGCAGTAAACATTTCACTCCATTTCACCCAACTATGTTATTATAATTTGTTAAATAAACAAGTTTAGAGCCAGATAAAGATACATTTTTTCCATTTGGCCACAGAAAAGTCAGCTATTTGCCCAATTCTGTTTAAAACCTATGTATTTCCTAAATGAGAGTCAGAAGAAAAAATTGAGACTTGTTTTGCCTTTAAGTCAGTTGTGTCAGATACTGGTGAGATGATGGTTAGATGCTGACCAGAAGTAGAAATCCAGTCTGGAGAACAGTCACTCAAGCCACCAGCCACCACAGGAAACCAGAGGTACTTTCAGTGCCCAAAAGGCCAAGGCACCATTGTAAGTGCCATGTAAGTGACATGTAAGTGTCTGCCACAATGATAACTCCAGTCAAATCAAGAACCCAGCCTTCTCTTGTTTAATTAATTACCCAAAGCTTCAAATTGTGCAGTAATACACAGTATAGATTGTGTAAATACCCCTGGAGCCATAATGAGACTGCAGCAGCCACGCATAAAACACCCTATAGTATTTACATGTTCAAACCTCTCCCTAATGGGTGCCTGCCTATATCTAAAAGCTTTTAGTGCAAACGTATGTGTCACCGTATCTCTGTTGTGATTTACATTTGCAGGAGCTGGAGGAGCACAAGGGTACCTGCGTGATTGATAGGATGCTGATCGACTTCTGGAATGTTATTTCCCCTGTGCAGCTCTGTGTCTTTCAGAAATGCCATGACGTGTCTCCAGGGCACGCTGGTCAGAGTATTGTTTTTTAATTCTTTAGTGTCTTTATTTGTCAGAGACTTCAAAAATCAGGCTTAATATGAATTTAGTGGGTTTTCTGAATCCATTACTTGTGTCTTTTTTTAACAACTGTACTCGTACTTTGGGACATGCTCCGCAAAAGATTAAATGCGTCAACTGGATCCTTCATATTTGTTGGATATAGGACCATCTCCAAGGAGAATATTAGTACAGACAATTAATAGAATTTGAACAACTTGGGGATAAGTGGCATATCCACTCAGTTTCACTACGGTGGTGTCAGCAGAGCTGGTGGCCATCCATAGCACTTGCTGCTCTGCTCTTGCACAACTAGAAATCAAACTCCCCAGGAAGTTGAGAGGATGAGAGAAGTGTGGATACATATATTTACACCAAGGTGATTAAAACCAAAGGAGTCCACACAGAAAGGGAAAGATAATATTTCCTCTGCAGGCACAAGAGACAAGGACCATCTTCTCCAATCTGTAACTCAACGGGATGCATTTGTGAGGAGCAGAGACAAGGAGCTGCCAGGAAGAGTGGGGCAGGTAGGAATGTCCCAATAGGATGATTTTGCTTTTCAGTGTTAAAGACCTGGCATAAGTGTGCACCAGGATGGGAATCACACCACTTTATACTGGGCAAGGATTTCACTGCAAATAACCTTTGTGCTTTATTATCATATTTATCTTTATGGCCCTGCTCCTCTCTGGTTTCTCTTGCACCCCTCACTTACAACGTCACATCAGAGTGGGTCCACATGTTCTTCGTGGAAAACCCTGGGACTTCCCCAGGTAGTGACGAGGACATTAGTGGACCCTAAGAAAGTCTAAACACTAAAGAATAATTAGATTTCCATGCAAGATGAATGGCGGGGAGGAGACAAGTGCCAACGAACCCATGACCCCAAGCCTTCTTATCACAGAATAAAAATCAGACAGAGGCAAGGCACTGTACATGTGCCTCTAAGCTGCTATAAATCCCTAAATGGATTGTGCACTGTATGAAAGGCAAGGGAAATAGGCCAAGCCTGTGCTGGGCAGAAACCTGAAAGGCTACAGCAAACAATGTGCTTGAGTGAATTGCAGTGCTTCAGGACTAATGCATTCAGCTGCTCTTTCTCGCTGCTGAAATGAATAACAATGCTACAGCACCCCAACGAGGCACATCTTTAATACCACTCTTGTTTCATTACAGCTCCTTGCTCAAGGATGTCTTTGTCCACCGGTTGCTTCTTTTCTCCCCGCGTGATGTGTCATTGTGCCCGTGGGGACATATTCGAGCTCGCAAGTGTCTTTACGTGGTCTTAACACTCTGTCTGAGAGATTATGTGCGTTGCGTGCTGAGCAATGCACATAATGCGTCCTTTTGTTTCAGACTGTTCTGCAATTTCCCGGAGCTGCATTAGCTGGATTAGGCGGCTTTGTGTGTACTCTGCCGTGGGGCACCGGGCTTTTTTTGGCACAGAGGTTCTGCTACTAAAATTGGAAAAAGGTACTTTAAAAAGTAAAAGATAAATAAAAGACAGAAAGACACTTTTAGAAGGATACTTTGCTCTTAGCAGCTTAAGAAAGCTGAATTAAAATATTGAAATATGTACATGAGTGCCTGGTGCAGCCCATTGGGAAGTATTTTTGTCTGCTACTGGCAGATATACTAGAGGAGGCAGACATGGGCTGCTATGAGTGTAAAGGATTCCTCTGATGCTCCCCCACATCCTGATCCCCAGAGCACACAGTACACTCATTTACCAGGAGGGACTGCTCTCTTAAAGTGTATGAGTTTAGCTTTATTGAAAGATCCAGAGCTAAAAGGTATGAAACCATTCAGACTGGATTGAAATTGTGCTCTTCACATCCTGGATAGGGACTAATTTCACTCTGACTACTAGATTCTGGTCCTCAACCCTCATATCCAGCCCACATCATTCCCATTTTTTTGCAATAAGTACATCTTGTATGTCTACAATCCTAGCTAAAAAGGGTTTCCCGGTTTCCTCTACACTTCTCACAGCCCATCTGCACCATCCCCCATGGGGAATTTGATCAGTAATACGCTAAGAGCCCCTGCCTGCCAACCAAGAAATAATTCAAAATGTTTTTCAAAAGAGCAACAAAATGGAAGAAAAAAGGATGATGACGAGATTCTTACGCCCAGCCACCGAGACTCCAACAGGGCCATCTTGAGGCAAAAGCTAACGCTGGTATGAGTAACAGCTACAGAACTGTCAATAGCAATTCAGAGAAGGCAGAGGTGCTTAATAAGAGAGTTGTTCTGCCAATATTCAGAGAGGATTAAATGAACAACTGGAGTAATTACAGCCCTCTGCCTGACACTGATCCCAGGCAAAATATTGGAATGGCTGATATGACACTCAATAAATAAAGAGTTAGAGGGTAATTTGATTAATGTCAATTAGCATGGCTTTAAAGAAAAATAGATCTTTCCAAGCTAATCCTTTTTTGATTAATTTAAAATGTGTTTGCTGGAGGAAATGAAGCTATGCAATGTGCTTCTGTAAGGCATTTGATGTTGTACCACATGGCATTTTGATTAAGGAACTGCCACAATACAGGATCAAGGTAAAATAATGACAATATTTAAAAAATCCATAAAAAAACCTACATTAATATATTACTGTGAATGGCATATCTTCCTCAGGTGAAGAAAGTATCTGCCCAAAGAGACTGGGTCTTTATCCTGCTCTGTCCTGCTCAATGAGCAAGAATAAAACGCAAACTGCTTCCTGATTAGGCTTGTAGTGACATGAAGTAGATCAGAAAAACTGAAGGATCACTCACAAAAAGTAAACAGAATAACTTAGGGAAAGATCCAGAAACTACTAGTGTCATTTCACTACAGATTACTGGAAAACTACCCATCTAACAGTCAAGGAAGTGGGTTATAATTTTAGGACAGGGAGGAGAAGCTCTGGACATCAATAGAGAATGTTCTCGGAAAACTAGTTGGACAGTGTCTTCCCATACAAAAAAGTGGCCAAAAAAATCCCCACTTTTACTCACTTGTGTGTTTAAAAAAGGGGATATTGTAAGAGTATGAAGGTTATATTACCTCTTTGCATAGATGATGCAAAGTGTCTGAGTCTTGAAGCAAGACTTGTCCTCTATCCAGAAAGCTAAAGATTTATTAAAATAGCTTTATTAAAGCTCTTACATTTCCAGTAGCTGGAAGACCACAGATAAAAAATTTCAAATAGAAATACATATAATATTTTTTTTGCAGTAACCAAGAAAGTTTGTTTCTCTACTAGTGTATTTTTTTTATCTGATGATACTATGATTTTCTGAAGGATGTGAGCTAGTTCTCAGGGATAAATCTGGGGAAGTCCAATAGCCAGTGCCATAAAGAAGAGCTGATTAGATGATTAAATAGTCAATGAGCCAGTCTTAGAGCCATCAGTTATTGGTGGCAAATTCTAACAGTGCTTTTGAAAGGCAAATTTGTTTGGATCTGACAACCTTTGCTGAATTTGACAGTGATCATAACTTTAGAGGGCAGTATGTTATAACAGTTAAGTTTTACATAATTTTTGGTCAAAAAGAAGTTCTTAAATCCCAAATTAATAATAATTTGTATTTTTTAAAATAAAGAGAATCAAATATCACAGTATTCTCCTTTGGTAGATGTACTTTGAGGTACACAGTGGTTTTCAGCAAGCTACTCCTTGGAATCACCCACTTCCCTGGGTGGCCATTTGATGGACCCACCAAGCAGCCCAAATGGCCTGTCTGGCCAGCACTCACAGGACTCACACATTTCAAATATGGCTTCAGCATCACTTTTAACTTTTTCAGTCAAACACTAGGCATCTGACAGAATCTCATATGTTGGGTGCCCACGGTCAACCCCTCCCGATGGTTTCCTACATGTTTCCCTTCACTGGAATCACTGCAACTTTTTCATTTTGGCACAAAGAAATCCAGAAGCTTTTCTTTTCCTCTGTGAATATGCTGCAGCATCTCCAGCTCTGTCAATTCTGAGATATTTCATGGCTTTGCACTGACATTGGAACACGACTGCATATCCAGGCAGCTCTAATAACAATATTCCTTGAATTTCTGTCCTAAATGATGTTAGTCTGGCATTTGGATGTACTGGAGCTCTGTGAATTATACACAGTCATTTGGAAAATAACCAGTTGGCTCCTTTTCCTCTGCTACTGATCTTCATCACTAGAACACTGATTCCTCAAAGCAGCAATAAAAAAACAAACTGAAAAGGTATTATGAACTGCAGCGAAACTCGCCAGGAGGAAAACAGCAAACAGGAGCCCCAAATCTCCAACATGCAATTCTGATTTCAGTGGCCAGCTTCTAAACACTGCTGGATGGGTTATTGCAGATGACCCAAATCACACAGATAAACTTGTCTGACACAGTTTTACCACCGCAGCTGGTACTGTTTACCGTCTCTGTACCTCAGACTGCCTGCAGTCCTTTTAGGTCCTCAGATCTGTGACAGAACAGAAATCCCACAACACGGACATTCCCCACTCTGTCTCCCTTTAGTCTGTTGCCAATAAGTGCGACCCCACTGGTGTCCGATTGCTCTGTTCTCCAGATTCACGCAGGAGAACTGGACTTCTTTTAGACCATTTTCTCAACAAATTATTTCTCTGACAAAAACTCTTGTACTGCCTGCAGCTTGGATGTTCCTTGGATGTTCTCTCTTTTTAAAATTTTTATTCAAACTGAAGCAATTGCCTGTTTTATTGTCTCCCAAGATCTCAATTTAACAAAACATTCGTTTGCCCAGTTTGTTTTACTGCTGGTGTTAATGTCTTTACACAAATAGTGGGCTAGAACCACAGTGAAGCACATTGTGTGCCTCCACCAGCTTAGCTTCTGCCCCTTGTCTGCAGATACCATATGGTGTAATATGGGAAGACACAAGACTGTAATTAGTAGAACATTAGTCTAATTGGAATAATTAACTGAAATAAAATACTAATAAAGGTCTTGTTTGCAGCAGGAGGCTGCAAGTGTACAGGAATCAACAGATGACTA
Source organism: Calidris pygmaea (assembly GCA_003697955.1). Lineage (NCBI taxonomy): Eukaryota > Metazoa > Chordata > Aves > Charadriiformes > Scolopacidae > Calidris > Calidris pygmaea. The sequence goes on from QJSC01024990.1 coordinate 501,748, forward strand.
TGTAGCATAGAAATCACTGCCATTGGCAAATGAACAGGCCTAGTATGCCTGTAGAGCTTCTTGAGTGTTAGAGCATTCTTCTTGTCCCTCTGCTGAATGAGAAGGTTTCTTTAGGTGTCAACACTGACTATTCTTGGAAGTGGCTCATCACAGAGGGAAACAAAACCAAAAAAACACCCAAGGAAATCAAAACACATCAAGCAGACACCTAAAAGCTTTTCCAGGACAAGTCTGAAAAGGAAAACTCAGTGCCCAGTGTCCTGCCTCCATTTTTTGCCAAGTTCCATTGCACTGTTAAAAATAAAACCAAAGCTCCCCTGCCCTTTCTGTCACCCAAATGGCATGCATGAAGATGAGCAAGTGTGGCAGTGTCCCAGCCTGTGAAGGTGACCAGCTCAGTATTGAAGAATGCATCTTAAACCCATGTGATCCAAACAATTGACGACCATCAACTTGCCTCACCACCAGCCTTCTTGCAGCACCCCTGTGAAGTAAACAAGAAAATGGATGCCCAAAGCCTATATATTCATCTCCATAAACTCATCAAACCCCATCTCACAACACTTTAGCTTCTCTGACCTCACTGCTTGGTGACTAACACAATTCCTCAACATTAGTGACAGTTAGAAACCTTCTAGTTTCCAGTTTTACCTCACACATGACAGTTCTATTCATGACCAGTTTACCCTTTGACAACAATAATTCTCCTTGTCTGATATTTATCCTTCCTGAAGTGTCCACAGGACACTCTAGATCCTTATGGGGTGTCTCTCTAGGTAAGGGTGCCATGCACAGTGCTATACATCCCTTATGGGTGCTGCATCAGGGTGATCCTTCTGGTGTTGGGTGGCTTGCGCACAGTTAGGAGGTGCCCCTTTGCCCAGCTTAGTCTCTTCTGCTCCTAGTGTTACCTCCGTGGAGGCTGTTGAGGTTTCTCAGGGTTTCAGCAGATCTACCAAGTCATGACTTTTAATCCTGTCATTTCCCAGACTGCGTGGCCAGAAGCAGCTATTAACTGTCACGTCTTAGTGGCGTCACAGATTTGTGTTTTTGGAACAGAGCTTTTATTAATTTCAGTCTTGATATCATTTATGATTTTTTATTAGTGTCATTTTGATGTTCCTTTCTTTTAAAAAACAAATTATCATTGATCTCTTGAGACTTTATTGAAGTATTTGATAGGCTCATTTCAAATCAAAGTCATAAAGCAATGGGGCCCAGACATGAGACCATCAGCCTCGGGATCTGGTTTCTTGCTATTCCAAGAAATTGTTTGGGAGCCAGAGTTTTTATTAACACAACCACCGTCTAGAGCTGATGTATTTATCCCATGCTCTGTTTTTAATTTCTTTTTTGGTTTGCGAGAATATTTTAATCTTTATACAAGTATGAACTGAGCCTTAACAGGAAGTCTTGATTTTTCGCATTTCTTTTCTGATGAACATACAGTGAGGAACAGGCTCATTTTCCTGTACAATCTATTAAAAAAGTATTGGTGGTACTTTCTCCTCTTAAACTTGGGAGATCCAACTTAGACCAGGCTTCTCAGGGGCCTATGAATTTTGGACGCCTGCAAGGGTGAAGTTTCCACAGCTTCTCTGAGCAGCTTTCTCCTTGTACCTTGCTGCAGCTTGTGACTTCTTGCCCCTTGCCTTCTGCTGAGCATCACCGGGAACAGGTCTCTGCCTCCCAGAAAACATAAAAGCCTCCTGAACGTGCTGTCACCGTTACTGGGCGAAGCAGTGCTCCCTGGGCTGGCCTGGGAGCAGTGATTAAGCAGGGAACATCCAGCTCAGCAAGGTCAGAGAGGCCTTGACCTGCTGCGAGCAGAAGCTGTGTAGGAAAAACAGAGTGCCAGATGTTGAAAGGGAAGGAGTACAACATCAGGATTGTAATGCGGTAGGTGAGCTGCGTTACAGACAAAGCCAGGGTGGGGGTTTTTTGTTTGTTTGTTTTTCTTTTAACTTCCCCACGTGGTTTCACCATTGTTTCTTCTTTTCCCTTCCAAACCAGGTCAATGCCAGTTCTATGAATCCGTGCACGTCCCACTGAAATGGTCACATGCTGAAGCCATTGAAAAGAGCCACTGGAGTGTATGAGCGAGCACGAGGCACAGCGCCGGGGGGACCGGGGCACAAAAGGTCTGTCAGAAAGGCCTCAGCAGCTCACTGAGGGGGAAACAGATAGAAGAGGCAGTATTTATCTTACGTCTCTCTATTTCCAGATAAAACAGAGAAAAATGGATGTATACCGCCTTGCAACCACACTAGCAGAGTGGTAGAGTTTAAAACACTTTAGATATACCCATAAGAGAGGAAAGCCTTGACAAAAGTACAAACATAATTAATACGGTTTTTGCTATGAGCATTTTGAGTTCTCCCATCATTGCTTTCTGCACGTTTGTCCTATTTACCCTGTCACAGCCAGCACCTTACCTCCCTAATTCAACCTCTTGCTCTCATTTCATTGCACGTTCAAGCCAAGGTATGCAGAAGCAGATGAGCCGCAGCAGCAGCAGGACAAGGCAGCCCTGAGCAGCTGCCTGGACACCAGGACTCGTGGCTGCATCGTGGCTGCCCCGCTTCTGACACCAGCATCCTTTGCATCACCTGGGACTGGCCTTGGGGACCTTTGGGGGTGAGATGGGATGGGAGATGGTCCTTACACCCAGCGCTGCAGTCCGTGGATGCTCCTGTAATTGCAGCCAGGGGAACAGGAGGACCATCTGCAAGTTTTATTTCCATTGCGGTGCCATAGAGGGTAAGGAAAAGAAAGGGGGAATTCTTGTTATTGTTCACTCTATTTTTCTTGTGTTTTTCCACCTGGAATTACCAGATGGGTATTTTTTCTTTGCCCGAGTCACAGTCTCTGCAGCAGCCAGGCTGGCTCTCTGCCTCTCGGAGCGCGGTGGGGACAGTGGTGCAGGCAGGGGGACAGCAGTGCCAGGCAGGCAGGCAGCAGCAGTGCAGGCAGGCTCCCACCTGCTGGAGACAAAGCAGCTCCACAGCTACTTATCCCGGCTGCTTGGCAAGAGGATTCCCAGAGGATGGGGGAGCCTGGCAGGGATATCCACACTGTGCAGCCCCAACATCATGGTCCAGGGGCCAGGGTGGGTCCAGGAGGAGGTGAAGGGGGTTTGGGGAGCAGCTCAGGGCTGGTTGTGTGTTGGTCACCCTGAGAAAGCTGTGGCAAGAGCGGAAAGTTAAGACAGCATAAAAGCAACAAAATAAAACCTCTCCCTAAGGGAAGGAATCATTTTTTCATGCAAAAAAACCCATCACCAGAAGAGACTTCTTTAGCAAATGTGTGGTTTTTGAGGGTCTCACTCATGCAGTTTGGTGTGTAAGAAGAATTTACCCCCCAATGAAATAAAGACTATAAGCAGATGTGTATTTGTACCTCAAAGGAACGACATTTTTCTGGTACCCTTTGGGGAAGGGAGAGGATTAGGGAGGTCCCTTGTGGCCCACAAAACTGCCCAGAGTGTGAAAAGTGGGAAAAAATCCAGGTTGCACTTGAAAATGAGCTCTGATTTCTTAGGCCAAATCCTCTCCCCTCCCTCTCTGGCAAGAGTGAATTTGTTATCGGAGGCTTGATACTAATAGCATTTGAATGGTTTATTTTTAAAGAAAAATAATGTAATTATTTCAGAGAGAAATCCAGCGCAGAGCTAATAGAAGGGGAGACAGTGGTTTGAGATGCTCTGGGCAAAGACCCAAAAAGCAGTCCGTGGGCATGTATAGTTACAAGTTTATGTTTTTGCAGCACAGCATGCTGATGTCAGCCCAGAAGTAGCCCAGGAAAAGCAGAAATCTCCTCCGGAAACTCAGCCCATGGTATGTAAGAACTTGATGGCTGAGTTTTGTGCTGAATATATGAAGTATAACATGTCTGGGGAAAAAAAATTCCCTTGCAAAAAGAAAATGTATTCTAAGACCAGACTTAAGTTTGATTTTAACAGGAAACCAAAAATGTAAATATGACATGATTACATTCAGCCATGGATTATAAACCTGCAATCACTGTAGAAATGGCCAGGCTGGATGGGACTTCGAGCAACCTGGTCTGGTGGGAGGTGTCCCTGAACCATTCTATGATTATGTGAAAAATGGAAGTGCACATTTTTTCCAAACATGGACACTTTCAAAGTGTGACCAAGAGACTCGGGGTGTCTCACTGGGTTACTGAGCATACCCACTCCTTTAAGGCCATACTCCTCTCCTCTGTGCATTTGGTGTCAGAAGAAGGAGACATGTTTCATTTTGGCCATTGCACTGAAGACTTCCCTGCGTAAGAGGTGACTCCCTATGGGACAAACCTGCTTTCCCCTGTCTACAGTGGGCCCCAGGTAGGATCATGATCTTTCTGGCAGAGAAAAAAAGGAATGGTAGAGATAGGTGTGGGAGGGAGATGGGGAAGAACTGCCCTGTGTGCCCAGGAAGAAGCCCCAGCACACACATTATCATCAGTCGTCAGTGTGTGGTCTCCTACGCTACCACCCAGAGCTGAGCCCTGAGAATGCTGCTCCTCCACCATTTCAAAAAAACACCCAGAGCAAAAAAAACACCCCAGAGTCATCTTCCCCTCTCCATTAAAATATTTCTGCAAGCCTTTCAAGCTTTTTCCTTTTTTTCACTTCCTTCATTTCCCTAGCCTCTTTTGATAGCAAGACTGAGCAAGGAAATGAAATAAAACCAGAGGTACTCCCAAGCAAACACTTCTAAAGCAGAATGTTTTGAGATAGAAAATGTTGATGAACATTTTTTGAAGACTTGATTCTTTTAAAACCCCAAGGCCCAAGAATGTATTGGCATTTCTGCAAAACCTTGTCTGCTCTTTTTTGGCTTTCTCTAGTGCCAGAGCAAATAAAAAAAAATGGTTGTTATTAATGTTTACATGCTTTTTGCACATGGATTCTGCTGCTCCTTGGAAGAGTTCGACCCTCCATTTGCCATTAAGGCTCGGTGTGCCAGAGCCAAAAAAGCCATTAACAATCTCAGGCTGGCATCCCTTTAACAGTAACTTCTTTCATAGCCCAGATAAAGTATTAGAAAACATTCAGCATTTTTGAGAGACGATTAAGACGGTCTAACGGGGCTGTTCCATCTCTGATGTCAATAACCAAATGTTTTCATCTCATTGCTCATGTTGTATTGGTATCACAGCATTTTCTGATGGTTATAAATGTGGCCTGTAATTTCCATTACAGCACAGGCAGAGATGCCCATGAATAAAAAGAAGCTGGATTTTGCTTGGTGCTGGGAGGTATAAAGCTGCTATTGAACTTTGCTGGTAAAAAACCTGTGTGAAAAAGTCTCAGAGAGTGGGTGATGGTCATTTTCTCTGGTCACATCAGTACCCGACCCCCATTGCTTGCACAGCAGCCTGTCATGAAGCCTCCTTTGCGTAGCCAGGTAGCATCAGCTGATGGCCCTTTGGAGACTGGGGCCTTCTAGAGATGTGTTCCCTGGGCAGCAGCCCCAGCGGTGTTCCCTTTTGCCTCTCTCATCTGCCACAGCACCCAATTTAAGCCATGGAGTGGTTTCAGGGTGCTGCTGGCCAGGCTGTTGCAGGGGCAGCCCCACCGCTCTGTGGCGGTGCCCCTGCCCTCCCATCCCCAGGGCTCAGGGAGATGGGAAGCCCTCAGGGGCAATGTCATGCTCCCAGACACAAGCACAGGGCTCTTCCACATCCCCTTAAGATGAGCGTAGGCAAACGGCAAAACTCAAAGGAACGATGTAAATAGAAATTTGCAACATTCAGCCTCGCTCACGCAGCCTGCGCACCTCGCTCTGGCTGCGCTGATTAGTTGCAAAGTTAATCACCTGCTGCGCCTCTTTTGAAGTCTCTGCCTATGACAGTATCTCCGCCGCCAGCCTTCCTCCCCATTTGAAGCCCTTTGCCTGCACAGAACTTATTTTGTTCTCACACTTCTTACAGATTTAATCTGCTTTCTGCAGCTCGGCATCACTTGGCAGAAAAGCAAGGCCAAACGGAAAGAAGACAGAAGAAAACCCCAACATCTGAGAGATGCCATTTTACCTGCCGAGGAGCCACGCTGCTCGAGGAGGTGCAAGTCTCGTTTGTCTTCACATGTCACAGCTTGTGGGGTTTCTCCTACTTTATGCACATTTATTTTGTGTGAGTCAAAATAGAGTAAAAATATAAAATGCTCAAGTAAACAGAATAATTCTTCCTTTAAGCCATAATTGTAAAATTCCTTCCCAGTTTTTCCTGGGAGATCATCAGCAAATCAATAGGGAGAGTCCCACCAGATCATGAGTAAAGTTGAGTAAAAAAACAGTTCTCACAAGTACTAATCACTTTTCTGTGTGTGAATCATTTTTATTATCATCAGTTTTATTATATCGGTATCCTTAGGTCACAGGGTAACCATAGCAATTTTTCTTCTTCACTAGTAGAGTAATTATTGACACAATTTACTGATGTTTCAGTGGATTTGGCTTTCCGGTGAGTTTTGTTTTTGATCTCATGGCTGTGGAAGAATATCTCAGAGCACCTGCCAGGCAGATACCTCTGTAAGTCCCTCTCTAAGGGTGACACTGGCACAGCCTGGAGAGATGGTGTCCCCTGCAGAAGAGCCCAGGAACCAGCTCCTAAAGCCCCATCACAGAATCACAGAATCTTCTAGGTTGGAAGGGACCTTAAAGATCATCTTGTCCAACCGTCAACCTAATTTTGACAAAAATAGACACCCGCACAACAAACAAAAAGCATCACCATCACTAAACCATACCTCCCAGCACTACATCAACCCGTCATCTCTAGGAACGTCTTAAGGGAGGGAGAGGAAAGTATATGAGTCAGTGTGATATGCATTGCCTTCTTCTAAGTGGAAATAAAGGTCCCAGGAGCCTCCTCATGGCTGGGAGAAAGCCTCTGTGTGTGTGTGCCATGACACCAGCCACAGGGTTCCGGGCGACTGCACGGTCCTCTGCCAAAATCCCTGGTGCTTAATCTGGATTTGACCTCCTGTTTTTCGCAGTGGGTTTCCTTGTGGCTGCCAGAAGGTGAGGGTTGGCTACCCCGGCCCGGGTACAAGCACAATCCAGCTGCGCCCCTGCTCCTCGCACCTTCCCAGGGTGAAGCCGTACAACCCAGGGTGCCCTGATGCCACCAAGCACCCGTGGCTGTGGCCAAGGAGCCAGCATCATCCCACCAGATGCCGGAGCTCTGGCTGCACGAGGCCATCTCCTGCATCCCTGGGGCAGGCACGGGGTCCGTGCGGTGCCCCCCTCCCGCCTCACACTGCCTCCTCCACCACATCTGCATCACCAGGCTGCGGTGCAACATATTGTACTCTTTAGGAAACAAGCTCAGCACTCCTGGAATTAGGATCCGAGTGACGCTGGCTGAATCATAACCTTTTAAAAAATAGGAGATTTTTCTTTTTATTTTTTTGGGGGTCTATTTTTCCCGCAGTGGAACAAAGCCGGATTTAAAAAGGTCTGCCGTGGGTGGATGATTGCAACCCTTGATCCCCAGCCAGAAGCATTACATTACATAAAGAGTTTTTTCCTTCATTAGGAATTAATCTGTGCTAACCAACTGTCAACCGCTGGTAACGACCGTTTATTAACATGCTGCCCTCCCCGGACTAGGGGCATTTAACTGACTTATTACGTTAGATGTAATATGAAAATGCACTTATCCATATCCCGGGCACGCAGGGGGCCCAGCTTTCTGCCTGCCTGCCCACGCATCTGCTGGGGCAGGGGAGACAGGGCAGCCGGGCAGGGCAAGGGCAAGGGCTCAGTCTTCCTCCTGCCTCTCCCCTGCCCGGCTGCGGGACGTGGTGGCAGATAAAGAGATAGAGATAAAAGAGACCCATCCTGTGGGAGTCCTGCTTGAGATTATAATGGAGGCATTATTTGTCACCATAGCAGGAACCAAAGCTTGCAGCGATGCAGAAAGCCTGGAAAAGCACTTCTATGCTTTTACGGGATGCGTGAATTTATTGATGCTTAAGGTGGGAAAGGGGTTTATTCTGCCTGGTAGAGCTTTTGTAAAAGTTCAAAACTAGCCACTTCTGGGCTGCCAGGCAATCTCAGGAAGTATTATGGTAAAGATCATAGAATCATAGAATGGTTGGAGTTGGAAGGGACCTTAAAGATCATTCAGTTCCAACCCCCTGCCCATGGGCAGGGACACCTCCCACCAGACCAGGTTGCTCCAAGCCCCATCCAGCCTGGCCTTGAACACCTCCAGGGATGGGGCATCCGCAGCGTCTCTGGGCAACCTGCTCCAGTGCCTCACCACCCTCACAGGAAAGAATTTCTTTCTGGTATCTAATCTAAATCTCCCCTCTTCCAATTTAAAGCGGTTACCTCTTGTCCTGTCACTACGCTTCCTGACAAAGAATCCCTCGCCAGCTCTCCAGTAGGCTCCCTTCAGATACTGGAAGGCACCAGCCTTTGTTGTTGTTCATGGATGAGTTATCACCTCTATGTGACATAATGAGACACTTAATGAAATAGCTGAAAAACATATATGCCAAAAGAAAAAAAAAAAGTCCAATTCCGATGTCAAACCATGTCACTTCTTCCGCAGAAGGAAATGGTGGGGGTGAGCAAGGCTGCTGTAAGGTTTCTCTGTAAACAAACCGGGGGGGCTTCAAGGAAGGTCACAGACCTAGTCCAAAGAAATGGAGAGCAGAGGAAAGCTGATAGATATCTGCACAAACTTAGCTACACGAACTTTCCTTCACACCCACTGCAGGCAGCGCAGGGTGTAACAGGTCCCAGTTACAGCAAGGGAGATTCAGCCTGGCTACCAGTAAGCGCTTCCTAATTGTAAGGCTGGTTAAGCACTGGTGTAAACTGCCCGGGGAGGCTGTGGGGCTGCAGGGTTTTAAGAGCAGGCTGCACCAGCATCTGGCAGAAATGACTTAAGTGCAGTCGATGTTACCCCCAGCCCCACCGAGCTGGTTTTGCTGCTGCTGTAGCCCTCGGCATGGTGACCTTGCCCTGGTGGTGGAGACGTGCCTTGGCCAGCAAGGTGTCAGTGTGGTAGCCAGGCTGGGCTTCACCACACCGTGCCAGAGCCCCATCGCCCACCCAGCCTTTGTGCCATATCTGTGCCCAACCACCCCGGGACCAGGCTCAGCAGCTTCACCCTCTCCAGCCTTCCTATCCCTTGAGGAACATTTTTCAGCCTCTTTCCCTCTCCTCAGCTGCCATCGGCTTGTTTCTGGGAGGCTCCTGATCTCCTCTCACAGCTTCATGGCAAATAGAAACGAGGATCAGGATGAACACCAGAAGATGGCTGGAGGGGTATCTGCTTGGCAGCAAGGGCATTTAATGTCTTCGAGTCTGTTACCTCCTCTAATGACAACAAAAAAAGCCAGGAGGCTGGGCTGAAAGGTGCTCAAGGTGTTGAGGCACGTCCAGGTTCAGGGAGGCAGCTGGGAAACAGCACCAGGTGGAGTTTAACACCACAGCCAGGAGGACCAGCCTGATGATAAATGAACATCAGAGCATTCAGCTCCATCCAGAGTGAGCCAGGGACCAGGGCCATGCATCAGAGTGACCATGAGGCTTCAGGGCAGCCTCCATACTGGGAACGGATGTGCCTGGAAGCAAGTGTGAACATTTTAGGGTCTAGGCAGCACTGGACGGAGAAGCTGAGGAATGAAAGTCTGGATCTAAAGTGCTCCCTGGGTGGCTTCTCCAGTCCTGGATGCACTGGTGGGTCCTCCTGCAGACTGGCTGCTGGACCTGCACCCGTCAGCCATCCGGGCCAGGGCTCTCACTACGTTTCTTGACACCTGAAGTGATGGTAAGCCTGGGACTTCTTTCTGAGGTTGCTTCCTCCTCCATGAAATCAAAGAGATTTTTTTTTTTTTTTTATTTGTGCCATGCTGTTTTACCTCCTCCTAATTAAACAGCTTCAACTAGTTGTTTTATTGGATTCACAGGGCAGGAAACAGCCTTATAGACAGGGTTTGTACTTGTAAAACAGCCTCCATGGGTCCTTCCCTTGTCAGAGCACCAGCACGAAGGTGGTTTGCAGTGGAGCTGTTAGTCACATACTTTCATGGGTTTTGTCACCAGCTGAGGCGTGGGAAGAACATGGACGTGCTGTAATGTTTACGTCAGCTGCCAGAAGACTGAGGAAGGGAAAGCACACACATTGCAGCCAGGATTAAAGAAAAGGTGGAGAAGTGAGGAGCAGCTGATGGTTTGGCAAAATACTGCCTTTGGCACAGTCACAAAAATACTTGCTTTCGTTTGGGGGGGAAATTTTTCCTCTTCTTTCCTCTTTCCCATTTCCAACTTTTTTTCTCCTTTTTAAGCCATATCCTGCTAAGCACCTTCTGGCTCTCTCATTTAGGACACAGAGTGCCCAAGGGCCCGGGACAGACCATTTGACCCCAAATAATCAACAGAGCCTCCCATTTTGATCCTTTCCTCTGCTTTCTGTGCCGTACACCAGCCCCTCTCTAGACGAACCACCCCTCTGAAGCAAGGACTCCTCCTCCTCTCCTGGGCCACCACAGGGATGAAAGGGAGGTCCGATGTAGCAGGAATCGGACAGGAAAACCCCTGCAAACAGCCACCACATCTGCAGACCAGGGCACCAACCTTCCCCCATGGACAAAACACACACGGAGAGCCCCCACCCCAGCCCCAGAGGAAGAGAAACGTTTCCTTCAGTGTGCCATCCTGGGGCCAAATCAGAGGCGTTTGGGGTAGGTGGACACTGACCCTGCAAATAAAGGGTCTCATGGAGGCACAGCTTGTGGGACCAAGCCCTGAGGAAACATCCTTTGTCACCTTCCCTGGGGTGGCAGTTTGCATCCATGTCACCATCGTGGCTGGTGGTGATGGTTAGGGTGATGACCATCCGAGGTGGTTAGCGTGACCAGATCTGGCCCAAGAAGGAGTTTCCTTTCCTTCCCACACAGTCCTACTCTACTCTTACAAAGTCCTACTTAGAACCCAACAACATGCATTAGATGTCAAAGCTGCTGTCTGTGCAAATGATATGGTCCTTCTTTTCTCCAGCTCCTTGGAGAGTGTCTTGTCTCCCTGATGAATGGCTGAAAAACTCTTATTGTCCCATTTTGTGGAACGGCAGCCATCTCTCCTGAAACTCCAGGGGAAAGAAAGGAGTAGTATTTTTACTTGGAGGCTGCTGCAATTGCAATCTGTGCGCGGTACTGAAGGCCTCCTCCCAAACGTACCTATAAAAATATGGTCATTATGCACCTTAATAAGAAAGGTTTAAAATTTCATGGTTGAAATAAATTTGGATCCTAATAAAAATCCAGATAAATTGGAAAGAGCCAGGAGGCTAGAGAGTTTTACGGCTCTAATGTTCTGTCCCATTTCCCAAAATATATTTGTTCAAGTAATTCAAACTGTCGTTACAATTAACTTGTCCTTTCATTTCCCTCTCCGAATTCCCTCTAAGCTAAACACACAATTTTCTTCTATAAATCTGCGTGACAAGTAGAGCAGTAAAATCTTTTTCTTTTTTTTTTCATGTCATTTATATGCATTTTCCACGGAGTGAGTTGCCAGGCACTTTTCCCAAGCTAATTTTTGTGGTTGCAAGTGCGCTTATCCACACTCTGAGACCCCTAAAAGGCTGGTGGGAGACGTCCAGTTTGGACAACTGGCCATGATAAGTCTTGTGCATTTTCTAAAAGGCAGGAAATCTTAAAAATTGGTCTTCAAACTCTCTGCTAAGGGCTTTGCTGCTTCCTCTGGGGAGGGTTCGGGGGTCTTCTTTTCTGGGTGCAATGGAGGTCAGCATCAAAAATGGGCGGCATGAGGCACAATTCATTTGGAGAAAATTTTGTGGCCAGCTGTGGGTGCAGGTACTGCTTGTCTTCCAAGGTCTCCCTGCTTCGGGCCCCAGCCCGTAGCCAGCCTAAGCCTAGTTCTCAGCAGAAGATAGCTTTTTCTTGCCCAACTTAAAGAGTGCCACATGGTGACGTGTGATGCCCAGGCACAAAGTGCACTTGGGAAAGCTGGGTCCTCCCATCCTCGCCTCCGCGGGGGGCTCTGCTCAGCCACAAGAGCTGGATGCCAAGAGCAGCACCTTGCCCCCTGCTCGGGCACCGTTTCCCTCCCCACCCTTCTCGCTTCATCCGAAATGGTAATTCCTCTGACCAGGAAAGTAACGACTCTGATACATTTATTTTAAATGTCATTTTTGCAAAGGAATTAATCAGCTTAGTGTGAGGCTGGATTACATTTTAATTTTAATAGTGCTAAGGTCTCGCTGTTTTTTGAATACATTTTTCTGTTGTTTAGATTTCAGCAGGGCAGGATCTCACTTATTTAGACTGTACCTTGCTGTAATCCCTCCATTGTGGAAATTTGACAGACAACAGCCATTATTCAGTGGTCTCGGTACCAACATCGTCTGTGCCCATTTCTTTTAGTCCCGTTGTCTGCATTAAGGATAATAAGATGAGATCGGGCAGCCGGGACCTCAGAAGGGTTTTATCTCCCCTTGGTAAGTGTGGAGACAATCTTTTCAAAGGCACAAAGGAGGAATTAAATGACAAGTTCTCGTTTATAGTCAAATGGAGATTGAGAAATATACCTGTGATCTGGGCTTCTGAAAATGTGCCTTTAAATGTAAAGTAATGATTAAAATTTCTTCAGTTGTGGGCTCCAATTTTCACAAAAGGTCTCTGTAGCTTATAACTGTAATTAACAGCTCAGTTTTCTCAAGGACCTTTGCATACTTCAAAGTACTTGCATGCTTCCACTACATTTCTTCCACCTTTTGAGGTGCTTTTTATTTAAAATCAATTACAAATGAGGTGTTTATTCAAATCCTTCACCAGTGGACATTAGCTCATGTGTAACAGAATTCCAAACAGAATTAAAGTCACATTTTAAAGTTCACACCATGAAATGGACTCTTTTCCACTCTTTCCATCCATTATTTTATTACCAGGTTTGATTACGGCAAGCGGCACAGTGGATTGTACACATTGTACAACCAGCTTAGCATCAGCCTTTCCTACAAACTTCTCAACACTTCCTTTTTCAGGAGGAAAATGTGAGAGAGCACGTAATTTTTATTTATGGAATAACTTGCCGTACCTCATTTCTTGGCCCTTGGCTGACAATAAGAGCCTTTTTTCAATTCAACACGGTATGTTTTCTGGGCATAATAAATGGGAATTTACATACAATATATTAGAATTTCACTTATGTGAACTATTTAACATAGGTGCACGTCCCAGCGTCTTCCTCTGTTATACGCTATGAGCATATTCATTATATATATAGAGAGAGAGAGTGTTACTGTCTTTCAGAGAAGTGATTTGGTTAGAAGCAAGTAAAAGTACAGTGGAGCCAGATGCAGAACGAGCAGGGCTGACATTTTCTCTCCTTGTCGCTGGATCAGGTTACTTGGAGAAGGCATATTCATCAACGGGCTTCCTTTGCCCAAATCCCTTGTGAAATCCTGCCCTTCAGTAGGTTAATTGTCCAGACACTTAGCGCTTCACAGAATTGGACTGTATCCATCAAACAGGCGTTATTTCTCAAAACATTGGTGGGATCTTGCAGGTAGAGGTTAGACAGTGCTCGTGAAGTCTCTTGTAACCCAGGGGGGATGAAAGGTGAAACACATCCTCAAGACCACACTTCAGATATTTGTTCTAACTTCATGCCTAGCCACTCTCCTCTTAATAAGCAGAAAAATACAATTCAGATGTTGCCTGAGGGAGATGTCTTGGTTTTATTTGCATATATACTTTTCATCTATTGTTTTAATGAATAATAAGTGTAAGTGGTGCCCAAGATAAAGACTTTTTTTATCCCTTTAATGGAAAAATACCCTCCTTGATGGTTTTATAGGCTGTGTAATTGTGTCTGGTAGAAACAGACATCAATCTCTAGCAGTTATGCACGCATGCATATGAAATTAGACTAAGGTAGCCTCTCCAAAAGATGTTTATTAGCGAGCATTGAAAATACAGGTAGCAGTAGTGCAAAGATGGTGGGATCTAAAGGGCTGTCCCTGTTGCCACGTAACTTTTAAGGGAACATGAGCTGTATTAAAAGCAAATGGCAAAGTAAAGCACTAGGACTTCTTTTTTTTTTTTTCCTTCTATGCCAGGAGGCATTATTCATTGACAATGTTCACTTTTTGGCTGTTGGGCTACATTTACCTCTGGTTTAATATAATTTATCTGGCTTAATATCATTATAAAGCAGGGGAGAGACCCACTTTCTTCCAGCTGGACTGATTCAGCGGACACACTGGAACAACTCATTGGTAACTAAGACAAAACCCTTTGGATTCCCACGGGGTGACCTGCTCAGAAATCATAACCGTGCCCCACACACGTGCTAGTTAAGCCGGTGGAGCCCACCGGCACCTCATGAGGTAGGTAAACGTTATTGCTCCCCACTTCCCAGCTGGAGATGAGGCACTGAGAGGTTAGACGGCACGTGCCGTGGGTAAGGTGGGAAGACTGGCACGGGAACAGAGTTTCTCACTCCCCACGCTGGTGCCTTCACGGTGCCCTTCTGCTGCCTTCCCCCAGCAAAGCCGTGGCGTTGGTGCATGTTTCACACTCAAAAACTGCTAATGCTGAAGAACGCACACTGCTATGTCCAGCCTTAACCTCTCAAAAGACGAGTAGGTGATTTCTTTAATATCTTTTGCCTGGTTATTGTAGTGATCTCCACCTGTTGATGTGAGAAGCACCTACATTTTGGCTCCAGGAAGAGCTATGTGCGGTAAATGCACTGACCTGGTGGCTCAGGAGAGAGGTGCCAGGCTGGCATGCAGACATCTGGGGTATCTCCCTCCCAGATACTGCCCTTCCACAGCTCCCCTTCTCACCAGCGATTTCAGGGCTGCATTTTCTTAGTTATATGACTGCTCAGACTCCTGTTAATGTCAGTTATTAACATGGCTGATGAAAGCAGAACGGAGTTGTTGGTTTTAGTTTCTCTTATCAATTTTCTTTCCAGTAAATCAGTGTCACAGCAATACTTGAGGCACAAGAGAGGTTCTGGGTATTGTTGACAGCCTGGAGTTGACACTTCCCTGTCATCTTCTACATGCCTTGAGACTTAAGACAAGAATTAACTGCTACGGTAAGCAGAAAATTTTACACACCAACAATTAGTTACAGTTTTGTTAGTATTTTTGTTTGCTTTTTCTTTATTCATGTGATCTATCTGAACCTTCATGGCCCAACCTCAGTCAGATGTGTAACTGAATCTTATTCATTGAGTCAGCTTCTAACCTCCGTCCTGGGTCTTCACGCTTCAGGCTCTGCTCACCCTGCTGAGTTTCAGCTTGTTAACCAAATGTTTTGTGGAATGTAATCTCCACCAAAGCCAAAAAGTCAGGGTGTTCTCCAAAAACAAGGAGCACATAAACCTGGACACCATTGCCTTGCTGCTATCATGTTTCTACATTTGGGTTTTGCTCTCAGCGTTGGTAGCAAAGGAAAGGGAGATACCACAGGATGAAAAATGAAATGTCAAGCACAGAAGCTCGTTACAATGCTCTCCAGCAGCTTCAAAGGACTTCCATTGCCCTTGGAGCCAGAGACCAGACAGGATCCCATTGGATCCCACAGTATTATTCTTGGCCATTCAATCTCTGACATGCCTGTGTTTCTGCAGAGAGAGGTTCTGGCAGGCATCTCTCCCTCTTGATCCAAAAACGCCTGAACAGAAGGACAATGTGTGGATTGGGAGAGGCACATTGGGACATGCAGTTTCTCTGTGGGCTGCACTTCCCTCACAAGGGTGAGGAAAATCCTCGAAAACCACCAGTGCTGCACTCAACGCTGTTTTCTGCTTCGGGAGAGAGAAAGTGACAGTCCCAGAGATGCTGCCCATCCACCTCACGCTGACTGTACTTGCTACACCCCATCTTCCCCTCTCATTTTAGAAGACAGGTGCTACATATCACCTGTTGGGCTCAAGTTATTTGGAGAACACATGCCTAACATCTCTGTTTTCATCACTCATGTACCCCGGGAGCCGTCTTCTGTGAGTCTGTGGGCTTCTTTGCTCTGCTTCATCATCACTCCTTACCTCTCATCTAGAAAAAAAAAGACCACCAACTCAAATTTACCACCTGTACTCTGTAACCAACACTGTTGATCCTGACCAGTCAGCTGTCCTAAAGGTATCGATGAAGGTCCTATCCAGAGAAAGCAGAATTTGGATCCTAAAAGGGGATTTTGTTTGTAAACCAATGGAGAGAAACACAATGTTCATACGCCAAAGTAAAAATAAAAGGATTTGCTCAAAACCAGAGATTTTGAAAAGGAAAGGCCTCATTCAGTTCCCTGACAGGAGATGCACTGTCCAGACCCGTCCTTGTTGTGTTTGTCTAGTCCCTCAGGAATGCCTATGTGAGCACTGTGTCTGGTTGTCCATCGCACAGCAGGCACCACCAGCGTGGCTGGCCCCAGATGAACATAGAGCACCTTTTGGGTGAATGGTGAACACGTATTTTCAAGTATGAGAAACGACTTAAGTCTGTCATAAAGCAAACAAGAGCTGGGATGTGAGGTGGCAACCAACCAGCACAGCAGGTTCCTCCATGATCAGCAGGCTCCTCCATGATGCCTGTGCATGGAGGTGCCTGCTGGAGGACGAGCCCTCCCCTTTACCCTCTGAAGAAGCAATAAAATAATCGGTTTTCTGGCTTTGCATCCAGATTAGGTTGAAAAAGAACCAGCAAAAGAGAGTTTTGTAAATGTCTTCTGCTTTTTTCTTCTTTTTTGTAAAAGTCACTGCTGTGCCAGCATGCCTAGCTAAAGACAGACCAATATACCAAATTAAAAAATATATAGGTGCCTGGAAATATTAATCTTGAGTATTTATCAATTGCATGAGTGTTCTGGATGATGCGCAAGCCCACGTGGCCCCTCAGGCCTCTCTTCCTTGATGAATTAGATTCATTGCTCATAGCTAAGTGCACAACCATCTTTTCTTGCTTTTCTTCCTCAGGGACCATCTGGTTTCGTGTATATCCTGCCAGGCTGTTGGCATCAGATTCACTGTAGTTTCCATCCAGCATCATAGTTTTCGAATGAGATATTCCACACGTACATGGAAACTAGGAACATAAACAAGAAACATAGCTGAACACTGGAAGAACACATGAGCAACAGAAATGATGCCTTTCTATTAACAGACAGCTTTTAAACAATTGAGCTTGAAATTTTAGTTGAGATACTGTAAGTTTTTCTTTTAACAAAAAAGTCACTTTTTTTTCTTGTACTCCGAAAGGAAAAGATATGGTTTAGCTACACTGCTATATAAATAAAAACTAATCAAAAGGTTTCCTTATCTAGCTCTGATCAGCCTTGCTGTCTTGAGATTCCTTATTTTGCAGTCTTTGTGTTTATAACTATTCAAGGACAAGAAGCAGTTTAATCTGTGGAAATGGCTTATCCAGTACATCATGGAAAAAAAAGAGGGCTAAGTTCTGGTTTCACAGATACATGCTGCCTTTGTAAATCTGATTTTAAACCGAGAGGATCAGTTAAAAGCCTAGTGTAAAATTCCAGCTCTGTTGACATCATTGATTTCAAAACTTGCATTGACTTCAGCAGCACCAGCATGAATCCCAAAAGTCTAAGAAAACCATCTGTCTCAAAATTACAGATTATATATTTATATGTAATGAAAATGGACTCCAAAACCTCCTTTCTGCTAGGAGTTCCCACCTCTGATCCCCCACAGACTTTTTTCCTTACCCAATATCACTTTGCCCCAAATTCCCTTCTTCACCAACTCTGATGTATGCATTTTCCAAGGACTTGTTTTCAAGGATAAATTCAGCTAAAATAATTACATATATAGACACAGAAATGTAGATGTCCTGTATATATATATGTATTTAAAAAAATATATGATGTGCATATACTTGAATATGTAATATTGAGGATGCCACTGGAAAACTCTGCACTCAAGGATTTTTCTTCAAGTTATTTAACCAACAGATCACATTGTTTACTGAAAACCTGAAAATCAATTTAGGAATTGTTTTCTGTGTTCTAGTCATAATACAACATAATTGGGTTGTAAGACCACATGATTGGGTATCAGCAGATTGTGTGCAGAAAAACACAACAAGTTTGTAGCCCATTGGCTCTACTTCTTAGACCCATCACTCCAGGAATATTTTTTTTGAGCACTCCATGGGTGCAGCTCCACATCAGTTGGGTTTTAAGGTGTATTTTATACTAAATAGGTGTAGCTAAAAACCAAGCCCACCACCAAAGCAACAAATGGAAGAATTACATCAAGCTCTTTATTATCAACTGATGATGGGTCTGGGAGATGGTGGGTGGAAGGGAAAGAAGTTAATGGCAATAAGCTAACTGCTGCAGGACCCAGCAGAGAACGAAATTCTGCAGATTTACTCTTAGCCCCCAGGTCAAAATGCAGTTGCCTTGGCTTCGTGTACCTGTGACAACAGTCACCCCCATGGACAAGGGAACCTAATGTGCTAGTAACCCACCTCCACAGAGTCTTAAATTCCACCCATCTTCACAGAGGCGCACACTTGCAGGAGTATGCTACAACATTTCACCCTGCAGTGATTTTAGTCTGTGTCTACACCAATAAATTGAACACGGCCAAAGAGGCTCCCTGGGCACAGGAACTCAGCTGACAGTACCATTAGAGTGTCACAAATGTCTCTGGCTTGAATTTTATCCAGGCCAAGAAGCACCAGAAGTTCCCATGTACTGTTCAAAAATTAGCATGGGCCACGGACCATTTGCCAGAGGCTGTTCACAGCAACTACACTGATTTTGAGGAAAAGGAGGTTTAGTTTTAGACAGTCTGTGACCACCAGCCTTGGCCCCTGGCACATTTAATTTCTTAACATAGACATAACATAGGGCTCTTTTCTGAGAAGCCTGACATATTCTTACTCAGATTCTTTGGGTCTTTCATAGGGGACCAGCGTTAGTTGGCAAGATCTACATTTACAGTGAGAAATGTCCCTTCTGCTTCTTCAAGAGCACTCACTTCACTATTACATCCATTGGAGGTGTTCAAGACCAGGCTGGATGGGGATTTTGAGCAACCTGGTCTGGTGGGAGGTGTCCCTGCCCAGGGCAGGGTGTTGGAACTGGATGATCTTTAAGGTCCCTTCTAACTCCAACCATTCTATGATTCTATGACTGAATCCAGTTTCCAAAGCAAAGCTGACTGTAGAGGGGGGAAATTAATTTGCTTTGAATAACATCTTTGGCTTAAAAATATAGCAGTTGTGGCAGCCACAGTGAAGTATCAGATTTGATGCTTTTCTCCCCACTATGGTCCCCATACAGTCCCAGGCTGCAGACTTCCCCAGTTCAGGTCACACTCTCCTCTTCTCTGATGTTTCTATCAAGACCCATGAGACCAACTCCTGGTTTCCTGGTGTTAGCAATGCAGCCTGAGGTGGAGCTGTCTAAACAGACCCAATTATACACACCTGGATATCAGTGTTTTCATATTTACAGACACAAACCAGTCAATATAAAGACCAGATCAGATGTAAGGAAGAAAAAAAAAACAATAAATGAATGACGTTTTCCTCACCCTCTCCCGCAGTTTCCTCTCCTTCCGCTCTTGCACCGTCGTCAGGTAATTCACTGCCGCATATTCCAGCACCGAGAGGAAGACAAACACAAAACTGACCCACAGGTAAATGTCCACTGCTTTGATGTAGGAGACACGAGGCATGGAGGCGTTCACCCCGGTGATGATCGTGGACATGGTCAGCACGGTGGTTATCCCTGGAAAGAACCAAGAGAAATAAATATTATTGACTGATACCGTCCACAAGGCTTTTGCCTCAAGAGAAACAGAAATGTTCTGCATCAAACTCTAAAAGAAGTTAGATGTGAAATAAATTTGTGATAAGTATCTCTCCTGCCAATGCAGAACTGTTCCACTGTCTGCACTTTTGTGCATGTTTTACATTATATTAATCATCGGATAAAACAAACATTTGCTTGCCCAGTAGCTTTAACCATCAAATTAACAGTTCCCTCTCCTGCCAAAACTCTCATGTTCAAAGGTTTTCAAGCAGTCATGGCTTGCTGTGACTCCTCTCACCCAAAGAGACTCTGGCAGGAACTGCTCGGCGATCGATCCAGAAGGACACCCAGGACAACATCACCATGAGGGTGGCGGGGAAGTAGGTTTGGAGCAGGAAGAAGAAGATGTGTCGGCGTAAAGTGAAGTTTATGTAGAGGCGATTGTACCACCCTTTGGGAGAGGAGGAAAGCCAGAATCAGTCAGAACAGCCTGGATAGTAGGCACAGAGAGACAACGCCTTTCTTTTGATTTTTTCTATTTCTAAAGGGTAGTGAAAAGAGAAACTGATCTTTCAAAACATGCACTGTCCAGACTGTGGAGACGACTACATTTCGGTGACGTATAACCCCAAGAGCTCTCCCACAGTTAATACAGCATTAGTTTTAGCAATAAATCAGAAAAGGCCATACCTGTGCTACTGTAGAAAGCCAGTCTCGATGTAGTGTGGAATTTTTGTATCAAAAACTGAGACAAAGAAATCTTTTCATCGGTTTTCAGAGATTCATTCCCATTTTTCCAATACAGCATCAGATCTTCATCAGTATAAGCATCTTAGGGAAAGAGGAAATGTGATGTGATGTGACTTTATCTTGGAGGGGAAGCAAAAGTTAACAGATCCAGACAAAATTAACAAACACAAAGGCATCTTTGGCATGCAGTAATGCCACATGTAAGTTTGCTAACAACCATGAGTTAGAAAAGATCTTGCCATATGATATACCATGACAACAACAACAAAAATCAGATCATACTCAATCAGGGAGACAAACACAGTGATGAAATGACAGCTGGAAGAGTACTTTTCTGAGCATCTCATATCAAAAATCATAGACAAGTAATTGCTAACTGATCAGAATAACTCAGGAAATAGTCATGGGTAAAATACACAGGTACCTCAAATGATAAAAGCAAGTGTGACAGGTGTGATTTGAAGCAAAAGTCTAGAAATTTTTGAGGAGGGTAAACGCAAAACTTAAGGAATTAATTAGCACACTAGGTAGAAGGAATGGGGAATATAAAAAAAGTTATCAAGATGGCCAGGGGGCTGGAGCACGTGGCATAAGCTGAGAGGCTGGCAAAGCTGGGTTTGTTCAGGTGGAAGAAGAGTCATCTGTGATGGGGTCTAGCTGCTGTCCTGCTGGGGGTCATACAGAAGATGGAGACAGGCTTTTCTCTGAGATGCAGAGTGAAAGGATGAGAGGAAAGGGATGCCAGCTTCAACAAGGGATTTTTTTTTTCCAAGCAGGTAAAAGGAAACTTTTTCAGGATGAGGGCTGGAAAACATTTCAACTGGTTGCACAGAAAAGTTGCAGAGCCACCATTACCTTGGAGATGTTCAAAACCCAGCTGGACACAGCCCTGAGCAACCCCCTCTAAAGGTCCCTTCTCTGAGAAGGGAGGAGCAGCTGACCTCAAGACCAACCTAAAGCTCTCCTCCCAATCTAAATTATCCAATAATTCTGTGATTATGCTGTTTATAGATGAAAATTCCAGTTGAAGAGCTGGGAGGACCTCAAAACAATTAGATGTTAGTCTTGGCACACCCCGGAGAAAGTTTACAGAACAGCCATGAAAATATTACTCTTCAAAACAATGTCTCTGCAGAATAACTCCTTCCCAAAGAAGCTGAGCCCAAGTCACAGTGTTTGCAGGATCAGAATTATATCATACATAAACCCCTTTGGTGACGAAGGTTAGAGAAAATTAATGATGATTATACTCAACTTTTCACTGGGACACTTGAAAGCACCACCTCCCTGTCAGAAGCAATGAGCAGAGAAAAACTTCTCCCCCAGATTTCTCATCAGCAAGCTGCTGAGGACAAGTATATGTTGGTGGTTTTTTTTTTTAAATTGTCATCTATTAAAATATTTTCTTTGCAAATTCCCCTGTGTTGCTGCATAAGGGCTGGATACACAACATGGTAAGTCAATAGAAAGACTTCCCATAACTCTGGTGAACTTTTTTTTCAGGCTCTAGAATAGACTGTAATCTGAAATGTGTCCCGCCCATGTGCGTGCTGCCAGCTGTGGAGCATGTCTGGCTAGAAACACAGATACAACATACAGCTCTCCAGCTCCAGAGAACATGTCTGAGAGTCCAGGGGGAAGCGGCTGAAGTCCATGTTGCACATCGCTGTCACTGTGATCCTACAAGTTGAAAACGAGAAAGTTTGGTTGCTATGAGGAGCAAAGAAAGGAGAACGTTAACACAGATAAATCATTCTGCAACTTTAAAGCCAGGAATTATGCATAATGTTAGCACAAAATCCCCAGGAAAGTGCCCACCGATTCTCCAAGTCCAAGTGAGATGGACACACAGACACTCCAAAGGAAGCTGTAGTTCCAGTACGTGTCAGGGAACTAAAGTTCTTGGACATTGCAGTAGTACTAATGTCAGTATGGATACTTCCATACTACACCATGTTTTATATCCAACTATTTCCCTACAAGACAACAACAACATAAAATAACTTCACCATTTATGTGTGAAGGTTGCTTTGGGTCCAGTTTAAGGTTTCCTCATTCTTCCCATTGCTCAGTTCCCTCCGTAGTCATCCCAACAACAACCCAAGCCTGAGGAACACAACCAACCTTACTTCAAGCCACAGAATTCCTCCAATATACATATTACTAAGGCAAAAGTAGTTCCTCATGCAAATTCTTTTAATCTGGGGGGTGCATTTCTGGGGCAGGGGGTGTAAAATGGGTGCAGCTGTTTCTCAACGAGTGAGATTTGCCTCTCTCGAGTTTGTGTCTTAGCTAGAGAGCTGCAGCAATTGTCGCTCCCGGTTTTAAACGAGTCCAGTTGTTCCCATTATGTAACGAGTCTTCCAGTGGGTCACTGAACTTTTCTCCTGTGGACAGATTTGCCGTGGAGCTCCCGATTTAGTCGGGGCAAATCAGCTGTGAGTCATCATTTCAGAGGCCGACTTACATCGTCCGTGACCATTTTCTAGATTCGTTGCAGATGTTGATAAAGAACTTTTCTTCTGTTCAAGGGATTGTGATCCAAATCCTTCTCTGACCTACACACTCATCGCCCCTGAAAAGCACATGCTGTTCATTTTTACTGTAAAACTAGAGTAGAATTTTGCCATATGAGCTAAACTTAAAGAAGCTTTCTGGGGATATGCTCCAGAAGGTGTACTGTAGCAGTGACCTCCCATAGTTGTGCGCAGCATTTAAACATTGCGTGACTCAGTCTTATTACAATTTGCTATTTTCTTTCCTTAAACTGTGGCACAACCTGGGGTCATTAACAGTTTGCTAGTCAGGGGCAGCACAGAAACCCAGATGGTCGATGAGAAATTCCTCACCTAAAGCCCAGTGCCAACCCCATGCAGATATCTCAGAACATCAAGAGTACATTTATAACGCCACTGGACACCCATGCTTGGGCAGCCAGATCACATTCTGAGTATCCTAAACACCACTAGACCCAATATCATGCAGATTCTCTTCTCCTTAGATTTTATGAATCAAATTATCCATTTAACTTTTGTGCAGTCAGCAGTGGTTACTCACACCCTTCCCTCATACCTCCTCAACATCTCACAGAAAATTTTAAAAGCAAAAACTCAGTACGTGGGCAAATTAGCAGACTTGAGTAGAGCTTATGTTTTCTATTAAAAATACTTATTCCTTCATTTTGGCTGTTGAGCACTGCTAACTAGTGGTGGGATGCTGTCTTCAGTGCACAAGAACTGCGGGATGTCAGCAATGGAAATCAATATTCAACTACAATCTGTAGAGAAGGTTTGTGCCCTTCGCCTGCTCCTGTCCCCTCGGTGCTGACCCAAGCTTACAGGTGTGTGCCCAGGTGGCCAAGAAGGCCAGTGGCATCCTGGCCTGTATCAGGAATAGTGTGGTGAGCAAGGAAGTGATTCTCCTGCTGTCCTCTGCACTGGTGAGGCCCCACCTCAAGTGTTGTGCCCAGTTTCGGGCCCCTCACTAAAAGAAAGTCATTGAGGTGCTGGAACGCATCCAGGGAGGCTGGTGAGGGGTCTGGAGAACAAGTCTTATGAGGAGAGGCTGAGGGAGCTGGGGGTGTTCAGCCTGGAGAAAAGGAGGCTGAGGGGGGACCTTCTCGCTCTCTACAACTCCCTGAAAGGAGGGTGTAGCCAGGGGGGGTCGGTCTCTTCTCCCAAGTCACAAGCCATAGGACAAGAGGAAATGGCCTCAAGTTGCACCAGGGGAGGTTCAGATTGGATATCAAGAAACATTTTTACATGTAAAGGGTTATTAAACATTGGAATGGGCTGCCCAGGGAAGTGGTTGAGGCACCATCCCTGGAGGTATTTAAAAGACAAATAGATGTGGTGCTGAGGGACATGGTTTAGTGGTGGACTTGGCAGTACTAGGTTAACAGTTGGACTTGATGATCTTAAAGATCTCTTCCAACCAAAAAGATTCTATGATTCTAACCTCCTTCTTCATATTTCTTTCTCCTTCTTGTCTCTCCTGCTGCACGGCACCTTCATGGTCATCCAGTTCTAATAAAATAGATAGTGTCTTTACTTGCTTAGTTAAACTGTGAGTAATCATACCTTGCATGCAATAAATGGATTTATTAAATGGGCTCAGAACAGGAAAAGTGTTCCTAAATGTATGGTCAAGATGTGATTTTCATCATCAAGACCACGCAAAACAAAGTGGCCATATGGTGCATAGTCTCTTTCTTACACACACCCCCCTTTCTTCGTGATTTTAATAATTTCTTCAGGGTTTTTTAAATAAATCCAGTAGAATTATACCCGGACTATGAAACCAGTAAACTTTAGAGCCCTCTGGTTTGGTGGGATACAGTGCTAATTGGGACAATATCACCCACTATACTCATTCTTCAAAAAGAAATAGCCTCCTGAATCAAACTTTATAAAAAAACCTTTCCTTGTTTCTGAAAATTATTTTACCATAGCTTAAGTGAATAAGTTCCAGAAAGATCCTAAACCAGAAATCCTTGTGTTACAGAAATTTCAAAGGTCACTGTGCACTGAGAGCATGTTTTCTGTCCTGGGGAAATGTTCTTTTGTCTGAGCTCTCAAGTTTTTCTCCTCTGGCTGTGTATTTTCCTCTGCACCTCTTTTTACATTCTTCTGAAGGAAATGAAATCTGCTGGGATGCTGATAAAAGTGGCCTGGTTAGAAAGGGGAAATCACTGAGCAAAAGAAAACATCCACTGAAAAATACTGACAGAGAAAGGCCTGCCAGACAGGGAAGACGCAGCATCCTTGAGAAGCACAACCACCCTCTCTGGAGTGGAACTGGGTACATAGAAACCTGAGACATCCCAAGATACCATCAATAAGCACAAAAAGAAGGGACTGTAACAGCAACTTATTGTCCAAAAAGGTGGAAAACGGTCTGGAAAATACAAATTGGTCTAAAAGAACAAATACCATCACTATCTATTGGTCATTTCAGGTGAAAACCAGAAATGAACTGCACCTATCGACTGCTCAAAGTGGTTGGTATCCAATGCCCTTTTATGTCTCTGTGTTATAAGGAGGACTTAATTTTTAGCCGAAATGGAACCTCTCTCTCTGAGAACTTCCTGTGTTGCACCTTTCCATTTCTAAACAGATTGAATTTGCTGCATGAACTTTCTGCCAGCTCTTGGGCTCTCACTGGGGACACCCAGCTAACTCCCAACCCCATGACATGGAGCATCTCTGAAGTGAAACTCTGTTGTCTCATCAGTTCCCCTTCGGGCCCGCTTTTTGGGTTGTTTTCGTTTGTCCTCCCCCCAGAGGGATGATTTGGTTCTCTTGATGACAGTATCACTTGGTACCAGTATTATACATCCATATAAGCATATCTATCGTAAGTATATCTTCTGTTATATTGTTGATGAGTTGCCCCACTAATGAAAAGTTTGTAGTAACCTGTAATAGTATATTCCCACTTTGTTATTGCTATTATTGGCTGTTGATATATGATTTATTGATGCTATGTTATTGATTGCTGATAGCAATTTGTAATAGCATGATACATATATATTCACTTTATTAATCATAAGTATACTTGATAGTGGTGATTTTTGTGGTATTTTTGGAATCTGTAATAAGGTAGAGAAGTTTAGAGGATAAAGCCTCCATGTCCTTGTGTATTACAGCATCCTGCAAACCCACAGTCATGATCTCTGTACACCCACAGGCCGGGTAACCCCTAAGGTCATGACAGACATGCCTCAGGGTTCTTCCAGCCAACAAACCTGCTGGAAAATCAGGGACTACAAGGGGTCTTTAATGCTGCCATTTCAGCCTCAATAAACTAAAGGCAAACCTTTACATCAACATGAAAATGCAAAATAAAAAAAAGTTTTTCTAGACAAACAGGAAGCAAAATAGGATAATTATAGAGGTCACCATCTGGTATATCAGCAGCTTCCAGTTTAATCACACACTGACCCCGGGATGAACATTCCCGCACGACTAAGCTCTCCTCTGACTGCAAAGAATTAGGGGAATGTTTCCCCCCGGCAGAAGATTATCCTGTTACTGCCCACAGCATGGTTTCTCGCAGCTTCCTGCAAAGCATCTTGTACTGGACATGCTGGAAACAGAGCTCTACATCAGTGGTGGGAGTAGGACTGTGGGCAGTAGCAGTCCTGGTGGTCACCAAAGCCATGATAGGAGTAAAATTGGCAGTGAAGCCCTGGAGGGTGTCCAGGAGCAGCACCATTACCTCATGCTGTAGAGGACATGACCATCGGGGAACACTCGCAGCATGATGTTGTCAGTGGTGGTGTCGTGAATGAAGGACCTCTTGGAGTGCACGAAGAAGACGTCGGGAACCCAGATCTTCTTCACCAGCCTGCCATCAAAGGTCATGCTCTTGTTGGTGGTACTGGGAAATGAGAGACGCTCATCCCTCCAGTAGTGTCTTAAGTACAGCGTCATAGTGAAATCCTTCATGAAAAAGGAAAAGAACCAGAGAGAACACTCTGTCAATGTTGCTTTCTACATCTAGGAGACACCAGAAAGAAAACCCACCCCTACCAGGTAGATGAAATCCCTCCCCTCTCAACTCCTGTTTCTTCCCTGGACCAGTGCTCTTTGTGAATAGATTTTTCCTGACGAAATAATTTCAGCCAAAATAAAACATAAACCCCCAATCAATGTATCACAGTATTCAGTAATGTTCGGTCCTAAAACGGACGTAAATATACCCCAAGAGAAGCACTGCCCTACAGAAATGGTTCTTCAATACTGACAAAATTATCTTGAAGGACTATGGTACCAATAGTGTGTTCAAGAAGGAAAAACTTAATGAGAATAAGAATTCTGATAAGAATTAGCTTAATTGTCAGGCTAAACATGAAGAAATTTATCCCCAAAATAACTAAATTGTTGCAAGCAGCAACCGAGGGAACTGTTTTTCCTACTGTACAAGTGTACAAATCAAGCTCTTTTTTTAAGCTCGTTGAGGGGGCAGGAGCTTCAGTCACACAAAGGAAAACATCTGTTTGTTGATCCCAACCTGGCAGCTGCCGCTTTCAGAGCTGAATCTACTCTCTCGTGCTGAGAGATCAAATACACTCCTTTTCTTTATATTCCCAATTAAGCCAGTGGTTACAGGAGCCACAGCTGCCAAGCCCGGGCAGGCAGCAGGACAGGCTGGGATCTCTTCCCAACCACTCGGCAACTGCTTCCAAAAACCACCAGCACCACCACCACCTCATTTTGCTTTGCCAATGACAAACCACCGGTTAACCCGACTCTCTCCATTTCAGAGGGCTGCCCTGGCAACAGCCTCCCATTGCCAGTAGGTTTTTCATGCATTTGTTCTTCCACCCCAAATACAAACCAGCAACTGCTGTGGAAAGGACTTGTCCCGGGCTGGGAAAACAGAACTGCAGAGCTGTCTATAGCAAAGGGAGAGAGAGCTGCCCTCAAATCTTTCTGATGGGCAAGACTTTCATTGGAGTCAGATGCTCCTGACAAAAAGCATTGCAAGTTATCTACTTGCAATAATGTCTACTTTTGCTGCTGCGACATTATTTTGACATATTGGAGCCACAAAACTCCTTGTGACAGCCATCTCATGGGCTGAAAGCTCCCTCCCGCCCACTTCATTACAGGCATCCCCCAAAACCCCCTCTTTTGATATCCAGGCAGGCAAGCTACCTTCTTTTAATGAAGATGGAATTGCACCACAATAAAAGCTGGTCAGCCTAACGCTCTTCCTCTAAAGTCTTCATGTTTTGCCTAGGCAAGAGAAGGTGCCCAAAAAACAGGGAGGAAAAGGCAGAAGGAGGAAGGAATCAAGAAGTTTCCTCTTCTCCTCTATGTTCCCCTTTCCACTTCTCTTTCCAGTGTTCTTATTCCATTTCCAATAGTTAAAAAAAAACAAACCAAAACCCAACAAAACCCAACCAAAACAAAAACCAACCCAAACAGGAAAATGTTTGTGAACACTCTTTTCACTGGGAACAACTTGAAATCTGTTGAGGGTTAACAACAGCATGTATTTCTTCCTGTTTTTTAATTAATTTAAAAAAAAAAAAACAAAAACCAAACTAAATCACAATTAAACCTGATGCAAATTTCCCAAACAACATCATCACTGGCTGAAAGGCTATTCCCCCACACCAAATCCCACTTTGGTAGAGGCAGCTCAGGCTCTCCCTGGCAGCTCCCACTCACAGGCCCCAGTGAGGTTACTCCCGGTGATGAAGAAGCAGGAACGGCTCCTTCTCATTTATGTTGCCAACTTGATTTTCTAATGTGCTTCCCAGAATCATGCATTTAAAACAAATGGACTCAATGGTTCCCTAAGGAAGAAAACTCTTGCAGTAAGCGCAGCTTATGTGAAATTCACCGTATACCTTCAAATCTTCCTAAGCAGCTGCTTATATTTTTGGTTGTCATAGATCCTTCACAGCACTGATTATTCTCTGATTTAAGGTCCCTTTTTCCTTCATACTCTTAATCTTTACCTGAAGATACAGAGATAAGCTCTTAATCACCCAGTTTTGTCAAGTCTTTGATTCTGAGTATCAGCCTCTTTGAATTTGCCAAATTACTTTCATCTGACCAATAACTTTAAAACCAGAGGTTTCCTGTGGGAAGGACTTTTTATGACTAGGAATAATTGAGGCTTAAAAGAGGATTACGTACCATGTCAACCTCAGAAATACTGTCCAAGCTTTCAACTTGCACATCCACCCCAACAGGGATTGCAGGGCCTGTAGGAGAATGAGATTTAGATATGCAAATAACTGTTCTTTTATGTCATTTGCATTTAATTAGCACTATAAGGTAGCATGCAAAACATTCTGAGCTTATGCTATACTTTTCTGTCCATGATTCTTCACAAGTGGGCTTGTGGAAGAGTCAGTGAATAACCATGTAAGGCACCATTTGAAACACTGAATTATCTTCTGCAATGTTGACACCACACAGCTAATCCACAGCCTGGATGAAACATTTGCATATTTTTAGAAGCTGAGCCATCCCATCATAAATTTTAGGCCTTTATGAACAAATTTGGCCCCAAGAACAGGAGACTGATAAGAAGAAACTGCAAGCAATAAAGTCTTCCTTGTGGATTTCTCATTTCTTATCAATAAGACAAGCTACATTAAACTCTGAACAGCCCATCACCATTTTCATTCATATGACTCATTGATGATAATAGTTTTCCACAGCAGTTTTAAAATTAGCAACCAGAAAATTTGCAAAGAGTAAACAAGCGGAAGACATCCCATAATAAAGCCATACTCCTCCACAACTAGAAACCCTGTATCAGAATTTCAGTGTAAACTGCTGCTCGTTAATGATCATCCAGTAGATTCCTTCCCAGACCGCTGTAACTCATTGAAGAGAGGCAAATCCATGGCAAAGTCACAGATATCTTTTCCTTGTCACCCTTGCCATTAGTCCTTTCTTTTGACTGGCTCCTTCCCCCAGGAGGAGGAGGAGACACTGCTGATGTCCAAGGCAGATGTGTCCTTCCTAACGTACAATCCAACATCCAGCAGATAATGACTAGCACATTGCCCTTCTGTCACCCCACAAATCTATCATCTTCTGGTTTGACCAGAGGAAAAGGCAGCTTCATTAAGAGGAAATGGCTTTGCAGTATTTTGCTCCCCTTCGTCCTCATCAGTTGAGTAGTTGTGGAATACGACAAGATCTAACGAGCTAATTAGCTAATAGAGTGCAATTTTTGAGGAGGTGGTTTCTTACTTCTGGTTCTTTCAGTTGACTTAATAAGTGATGTTGCACCTCAGCACATACCATGTCTGTCTTATATACAGTATTTAAATGCAGTCCTTTTCAATCTGAAATCACCCTATGAGTTTGCACCTTGGTTGCAGCCACACTTTCTTCTACTCTCTATAATCATTTAGGACATTGAGTAAACAAAAGTTAAAAACAACACCATGAGAAAGGATGTCTATATGACGTTCCTCCAGCTCAGTAAAAAAGTGCTTTACTTTTTTTAAACAAGGCAGCAAAAAGCACTGTATCTGTGGTGATAACGAGCGTTTTGATGCGCAGTACAATCAACAGGGAAACAGCACAATCCTGCTGAGAGGCAGAGCCCTGCTGGTAGCCCTTTCTTTGCTCCAACACCTCTGAAGTCATACATGGTGGTCAAGAAGAGCTAGGCCAATAATTCAAATACTTATCTATTCCTTTAATGCCTTTGAATATCTAATAGGTCTCCAGTGCAGTCATGTTTGTGATATTTAACTTGGGCCTCTGCTACAGCAAGGCTCAATGCCCAGAGTAAGCCACTTCAGAAAGGCTCCACAGTCCAACACAGCCCACGTCAGGGCAGGCACAAGGATGTCCTCGGCCCTTGCCAGAGAAAACATTTGTAATTAACATTATTTGTTGTCACACACAGCTGTTGACGTTGCTGTCGTGCCCAGAGTGCTTCAGGACAGCCACGCCACGGTGGGCACCTCTAGAGAAGACATGCTTTCTGCCAGGACGGCTTCCCAGCACCATCAGGTTGCGCCAGAAGAGGAAGGCAGGGCTCAGCTGTGGTGTTCCCCACTGGATCTCCCCTGGTGCCCAAGGGCTACGTGCCCAGCACATGCTGGGCAGCCCCCCTCTGCTTCCAGACTGCGAGAGACACTCTCTGTGTACCAATGCTTAATTTAGCCTTGATACAGGAAATCAAAACCCATCCAAAGCCTATTTACTGCTGCAATTTCCATGCTTGTCTGAGCACTAATCACAGATTTTAAAAAAAAAACCAAAACAAACCAAACAAAATCAAAACACAAAAAACAAAACCACAAACAGAAGATCACTGCCAAGTTGGTATTTGTCCCTCTCTCCTATTCCTTCCCTGTCTGTTCTTGAAGATAAAATACTTTGTCCATATTCTTTTTTTCATGTTCCTGCACCAAACGCTCATTTGGGCTCCCAGATAACCAGCAGTGCAAGGGCAAAGTCAAAAGTTCAGTCTGGAGCTGCCATGAAGCTTTATTAAACCCGAGATAAGGGCTGTTTGGTGTAAAGTTGGATGGTCTGGAAAGCCCTTGAGAGAAGAGGCCTGAGGCTGGGTTAGGTGTCTTGCACATCAGTGAAACTGCTTTCACTTTTTTTTTTTCTTTTCTATAGTTAATCACAAATTTGAGGGCTGATATAACAGTGAGTCTAATAGAGAGAGGGAGAAATAATTCGAACTCTGGACTCAAACATGAAGTTCTTCATACAGACAGTATGAAGAAGAGACTGTAGAACTTACTTATCAGTGGAAATATTTACCCTGCCTTTCTTGGGCAAAATCCTACTACAATAATCAGAAGCAACCACTGCTTTTCCCTTCTCCCGGCTCCTCACTCAGCACCCAGGGCTGAGGCAGGGAGAAAGCACATGAATGGGTGCTTTGAGACAACGAGCCCCTTTGGAGGAGGCTTTGACAAGAGGTTGGGCCAAGCAGGGAAGAGTGGGCAAAGGGCCAGTGGGGCCAGCCCAAACATTGCTGCCTGGGAGCTAGTGGAGGAATCAAACAAACACCAAGTCAATGAGCATAACTGATAACAGTAATTGCATATTCACTTGGCACATCATTCTTTGAAACTTCTACTAAGATGCCATTTGGCAGGGGCACTTGATGCAAACAACACTGTAAATGCGTGCAGTGTCTGAAGCAAAACAGAAGCCCTGTAAAGAAATGCCCTCAGAAACAAACTCTGGGTTTCCTTAAAGGTCACCTTGGTTACAGCACATACGATTGAATTAAACGGCTGTTGATCAGTCACAGAAAGTTGTCAAGAGATCTTTGGTCTCACTAATCCTTGGAGTCAGTCGGGAGCTGCTAGATTTTTAATCCTGTTCCTCTGGAAACTGAACTGTTCAGCCACTGGGACCGCAGACACTTTGCCAAATTTCCCATCAAATGCCACTAGGCATGAGCAAACAGAAAAAAAATATCTTTATTGAGAGGGAGCAGAGGATGAGGAAGGTGTGAATGGGAAGGGAAAAGAACAGCCGAGATGGTATCTGACACACTGAGCAGGTAGATAGAGGCCAAGTAACTTAAATTATAGCATAAAATGTAAAAAAGCCCTCATCGATTAGCTTTTCCTCGTCGTAAATGTTATTTTTGCAACACTCATTTTTTCTTCAGGGAGAGGAAATGGGGAAGGATCAGCTCAGAGAATTGCAAACAGGAAAAGACCTGAATACTGTAACACTGGAGAAACCTCAAAGCTCAGGCTCCTCTCTGGGATGTTCACTGCTGGATAGGAAGCCAAATGGATCCCTGTGAAAGCTGTGGGTTTGGCTGGGACGAGGAAGCAGGGCTGCCTTGCTCACAGACTGCAGGCCAGCAAAGCTTTTTAGCTCATACTTCAGGGTCTCTCTGAAAAGTGTCAGCCAAATTCATGGAATTATTCAAATTAAACCTGAGCTCAAGTATTTATAGATCAAGGTCTGGAGAGAAACTGTATAATCTTCAACCGAAGCGTTTCTTCTAGAAACAGCCAACATGTCAACATCCATTATCTCCATCACTGTCCGCAGCAATATCTTGCAGAACAAAAATTCTAATTCAGCAGGACTGATACAACCAGAAAGCAAAACCTGGACTCTTATAAAACTTCATAAAAGTCACGGACTCCCACTTCCAACACAGAAATGAACCCATCAGTGAACTATTCCCCTTGCATCTCAGACACAGCGCAGTGGCAGCTTCCACGCCAAGCTCAAGACACTCACACAGTCATTAGCAAATTTGACAATATAAAAATTGGAAATGGAAAACAGGAGTTTTTCATTTTGAGGGAGACATTTATATTTGTGCGTTGAGAGAGGATTTAAGTGACCTGAAGCACAGCCCGAGGCTGATGGGAGCACTTCTACTTACTCTCTTATATTGGGCAGTAGCCATTAGCCCCACAATTTCTGTATGGGATTCACAAGTGGTGTGACAGAGCACCCTCGCATCTTCTCCCTGTAAAGGTGCCACCTTCTGAAACTGCATCAGCGACACCTTATTTCTGTAACGTCCCCGCATGTCAGTGTCCTTGCCTCAAATCGAAGTTGAGTATTAAAAAGATACTCAGGGACCAGCCTGTCAAGGTGTTTGAGGCTTTATAGGTCTATATTCCTTTCCCAAGTTCCCAACCTGGTGTCCTGAGAATCAGTGATAAGAGTGCTCCCTCATTTCTCTTTCCTCTGCAGTGAGCTGCTCTGGTTTGTGACCTGCTCTTCAGTGAAAGATATTACACACTCAACTTAGGTGCTGCATACAGAAAAGATGCTGTACAGGTTACCTTTAAAGAAGACTCACTTTGACACTGTGTCCAGTGGTTGTACAAGTAGAACAGACGGACCCAAAAAGTCTCCATTTTGGGTGGGTTCTGACACCGGGAAGACTCTGTGGCTTGTTTCACCTCACAAAATCTCCAGTTTGAATGCTAAACTCTGTCCCAGGTTCGATGGGACATCTGGTCTGGGACTAAACCCTCTAGGAAACCCAGGAGGTTTCCACAAGTCCCGTTCAGGAATGACTTCAGAAGGTGCCCCACATTAAAGCCTGTCGCATCCCGGCATGTCTCAGCACCCAAAACCACCCACTGAGGAGCAGCCAGGAGAGCTGCAAAGGATGAGTCAGTTCCCAGTCAGAAGCAGGTGCTGAACACAAACATGGGTTTTATTTTTTAACACTGCAGCGGGGTGTGGAAGATAGGGGAGAGCGTGCTGCCGTGAAAATGCCTGGCGTCAGTTCTCCACTCCAGCTCTGAGACTAAAGCTTTGCCACATCTCTTTCGTTTTTCGCTTTGGCAGTGATTTCAAAGGCTCATTGTTTTTTCTCTGAGACAGTGTCCCTGTCCCCTCGTCTGTCTTTGAAGGAGTGAGGCAGATGCAGGCCCTGAGATAAAACCACCTATATAGGAAACAAGCAGGTTTGAGACTTCTTTGCTGCCAAATATTTCGTGCACACCCAGAGAGGGCTGCAAATGTCCATGAGAGAGCCCATGTCTGCAAGCTACAGAACAGTCTTCAGTGTTTCTGCATATGTGTGTGTGTACATATATATTTTAGATATTTTTTATATACGTTTGGGACCTCTTAGGTGTGGGCAGCTTCCAGGCAGCCACCAGCAGGATACACTCATCAGCTGCCCCATGCCTGCAGAGACCTTCGTTCCTCGGCATCTCCCTGACGGCCGGTCACCGAGGGAGAACCAAGATTTATTCCAGCCCTTGATACTAACCATAAATGAACTACTTATGCTTCATTCACCCCACCATTCATCCATCCATCCATCCTGACAAAATCACTGCCCGGAAAGGGCAGCGAGGACCAGCAGACGTTAGGCTATCAGGCTATGAAGAAATATAATAAAAGTACAGCATTAGGTTGTTCCTCAGCAAAGAAGATACAGCTATTTTAAGTATCAACTAAAGCTGCTTATTCACAGGCTCCCTGTGAAATACGAGATGTCATAGATGAAATGCTTAAAGTGGATGTTTAAGGAAGGCAGCGAAACAAACATTTACATAATCTTTAAATATTAATATTTGTAAATAATACCTGAACATCTGCTAGCTAGAACAAGGACGCTGACATGGAGACAACCCCCTAAGGGTTGAAACAAACACAGCCTCCTTTCGCTTACGTAGGCTACTTTGAACAGCAGCAAAGCAAAAATCTTTGTCATTACCACCGTCCCCAGTAGCCTGTCTCTAATGGGCTGAGAGCAGGGAAGACAGCCGTGCTTATTGGGCTGTTAATAACACAACTTACACAACATTTGCTTGCTCACTTGCTCTTTACAAAGATACCTTTTTTCCTGGAAAAAAAAAAAACCACCTTCACTTTTCTCTAATGATTTTCTTCTACTTCACCTTACATAACCCCAGCCTGCTCTGGGCAGTGGCCACAGCTCTGTTGGGCTGGCAACCTGCGGACCAGCAAGAGTCACTGTGGCCACAGAAGAGCAGCTAAAGACCCCATCCCCTTTCTAGCTTAAAGTTGTAGACTGGCCCACCAAAAACGACGAAGGTTAGGAAAAATTTCTTGACTGAAAGGGTTGCCAAACAATGGAACAGGGTGCACCAGTTTAGTGGTGACTGGTGTCTCGTGAGCTGGCAAAAGGCAAGCATTTGGGATTCTCCTCCTTCCCTCTACTGTAATGTCACAGAATCACAACATGATATGGGGTTGGAAGGGACCTCTGGAGATCATCTAGTCCAACCCCCTGCCAAAGCAGGTCCACCTAGACCAGGTTGCACAGGAACATGTCCAGACAGGTTTGGAATGTCTCCAGAGACGGAGACTCTACCACCTCTCTGGGCAGCCTCTTCCAGGGCTCTGCCACCCTCACAGGAAAGAAGTTCCTCCTCATGTTTAGGTGGAACTTCTTATATTCAAGTTTGTGCTCATTTCCTCTTGTCCTATCCCTGGACACCCCTGAAAAAAGACTGGCCCCATCCTCCTGACACCCACCCTTTAAGTATTTATAGGCTTTGATCAGATCAGATCCCCCACTCAGTGCCTGCAACTGCCTATGATGCAGACTGTATCTATCCTAGGGGCTACCAGCCTGGGGTCCTGCATGCTTTCAGATCTAAGCCTGTCTCTAAACTTTGCTTTCCCTCTCTTGTTTGCTCCAGAAGAGCCACTGGAATGAGCAAGCTCCCCTCCTGACATGATCAGGGGTGAGTAGGGATGGTCTTCGGCACCAGAAAGGCCATCTTCTTTTCTCTGAGAGAAAAGGAACAATTCCAGCACAGGTACCCACCTCGCAGTAAGGAGTGGAAATGGTCAGAGGAAAATTTATTTGCAGGCAGATTGCTATATGATAGTGGTGCCTTCACACTGCTGCAGCTGGCCAGAGACTTCTTTTGTCTTTCGTTATAGTTACATAATTAATTAGATAAGCATGAAATCAAGTGAACTATTTTATTCTCACCTCCGAAAGCCGGCCGCATGGTAAAGTCATGGTCATCAACCCTGAGAAGCTGCTCAGTCTTTCCTCTCCAAGTTTTGGTCACGTCGTGGTTCTTCTTGTAGATGTGACTGCAAAAGACAGCAAAAGCATTGGTTAGACATCTCTGTGGGCCCAGGGGCACTCTGTGGCTGAGTTCTGCCTGCCCCATTTCAGAGCAGCAGGTTTGTGGGCACAGCCCCATGGAGGGAAGTGGGGTTGCTGCCAGCACCACTTGGCTGGGTACCAAGGTGACATTATCATGAGAAAGCTCTTTCTGACCGTGGTCACACAATGTCATAGGCTGTTCTGAGACTATCTGCCCCTCAAACATCAGTTGAGTACCAGCTTGTGTAGACTCACTTCGCCTTTTGACTTTTAATAATGACAAAAATCACCCATTTTCCTCCACAGCAGCAGGAAAAGAAGGGGTTTATCTAAAGAAGTCGGCAAGATCTGCAGTCCTTCACTCTTCTGAATATTAGTCCCAACTTTTTACTTGAGAGATCATATCACAGTAGAACAAGGGTGACAACAAACCCCTAAGAAAAGTGTAAGAAAATCACTAAAATGGCGTAAGTGGGTAACTAAACAGCAAACAGACAGACAGACACTGCATGGACTTGGAACATGTTGACACTGGAAGTGTTCAAAGCCAGGCTGGATGGGGCTTTGAGCAACCTGGTCTAGTGGGAGGTGTCCCTGCCCATGGCAGGGGGGTTGGAACCTGATGATCTTCAAGGTCCCTTCCAACCCAAACCATTCTCTGATTCTCCGATTCTGTGATTTTTGGAAGAAAATCCAGATCAGCACCCCTGGCATCAGCACCAGCTCCCTCAACCCCTTTGTCCTGAGTACAAGAACTGACAAAGTTGTAAATAGTGCTGGAATTAGCTGTTTGACAGAAACTTACTAAAAAGAAGAATAATAAATAGAAAGAACTTTGTACAGAAGGGTTCAGATTCATTTGCCTGTGTGGGAGAAATATTACTGACAGTAATAAAAAAATAAATCTTGGAGGAAAAATAAAGGGACTACTCTAGTAGGTATAAAAATGTGGGTGAATTAGGCTTAAAATTTTGGTCAAAAATTCAGAGCTTAGAAAACCATCACCACACACATAAGTGTGACTGTGGAAGGGCCAGGGACATGCAAATCCTGATAAGTATGAGCAAATGGAGCATAAATCACAAATGAGAAGAAAAGTTTTCCATCAGAGCGTTCAATTCAGAAAAGAAACGGCAAAACCTAAGGGGCATTGAGAGCTGCTGTTGACATGGATAACCTATTAAATTAATTTAATAAGGAGGTGAAAAAGAAGCAACAGAATTTTAAAAAAATGTATTAAATGGGTGTTTTGAAGGGCTGGAGCACCTCTCCTGTGAAGACAAACTGAGAGAGTTGGGGTTGTTCAGCCTGGAGAAGAGAAGGCTCCAGGGAGACCTTAGAGCCCCTTCCAGTCCTTAAAGGGGGCTCCAGGAGAGATGGGGAGGGACTCTTTATGGGGGAGTGGAGCGATAGGATGAGGGGTAGTGGTTTTAAACTTAAAGAGGGGAGATTTAGATTACGTATCAGGAAGAAATTTGTTACTGTCAGGGTGGTGAGACACTGGAACAGGTTGCCCAGAGAAGCTGTGGCTGCCCCATCCCTGGAGGGGTTCAAGGCCAGGCTGGATGGGGCTTGGAGCAACCTGGTCTGGTGGGAGGTGTCCCTGCCCAGGGCAGGGGGCTTGGAACCAGATGATCCCTTCCAACTCTTACCATTTTATGATTCTATGACGATAATATAAGCCTTTGTGCTCCAGGGCACGTTCTACATGGGAGAATTTTGATCCCCCCTCATCATCAACCATCAGGGAAAGGCCTAAGTACCAATGAATGTTCAATCAAACCTCTCTACTCAAAGAATGGGGTCGGGGGGAAGAGGGGAATCAAATTAAAAATCCAATAAAACTGTGGATTGCGTGCTGTACGAGGAAATAATATGGAAAACCCTGACGGTATTACAATGCCATCTTGTAAATCGATGGCACGGACGCACTGAAACTCCAGGCTCTGATCAATTAGCTTAAAAATCATCAAACAGCAAATAGTGCATGAGAGAGTTACTAAGAACAAGTTTATGGCTGCAAAGGCTTCAGAGGGCTGGTTGGAGACACCGACCTCGCCTTAGGAAAAAAAACAGAGGTTTTCAGGAATTTCCTGAGCCAGGTTACATTTGATAGCTAGTATTTAATCACCAATTCATGCCCAATCCTCCAGGCACATGACGGACAATTCCAAATTTACAGAGGTCTGTCATTTAATTTTTAATCAATTTAATCCATTTACAAAGATTTTTGCATAGAGCTGCTTTTAATGACAGGCAGCCTACACAGCCTTTAAAGCGTGTTAACTGTTTTTGCCAATTTAATCCAAAAGCAAGACCAAGTTTATTCCTAAAAACCACATTCTTTATAACAGTGCTTGACAACGGCTACCCTGGTATCTTCTGACACTCTCCTCTCTGGCGGGTTTCCACCCCCACCACTCCTTGGCACAGGAAATATCTCATTATCTGCAGGAAAGGTGAGTACAGCCTCCAGCGCCTCTGCAGAGCTGAGGGATGCCCTGAGCACTCCTGTGCCCATCGGGCGCCTTTGCCAACAATCAGTGGCATCTCCTAAATCCTCCCTGAGGTACTTACGGTCTTTAGCGCTTCTGATCATAGATTTGTCAGGGTTTCTTTCAGCTTTATGTACTTTCTGCAATTCCCCACTATTCATTTATAAGCCACACATCTCTTTTTCTTTTTTTTTGACATGTTTTTTCATATATAATTTTATTACTGTTTATGCTTTGCTCATGTGGGATGATTTTGATAAAACTGGTTTTTGTGATGACTTGTTCCTGTTCACAGAGGAGAGAAGGGGACAGGAATCACATTAAGTTTCTGCAAAGGATTTTCCATTATTGCCCTACTTTTTTTTTTTATATTCTTCTTTCCATCCACTTTTAGTCAGAATTGTTCTCAATTGCATAAGATAGATCTCTTTTTATATTGCCAAATATATCAAAGAAAATTAAATTTTGATGGCATGAGGAATCACGGATAACAGCTGAACAAGACTCAAACCAGCAGTGGGTACCTACGAACTCAGACCTTTCCAGAGCAAGATAAAGAACTGATAAAATCGTTAACAGTGCTCATGCTGTAGGGAATAAGGCAGTGGGTAAGTGGTGAGCCTGAAAGGAAACATGATTCCCAGACGGAGCGCGGTGCAGCTGCTGACAGCCACAGTCCGGGACGTTTCTGCACCTCCCTCTGGAGAAGTCAGCGTTGACTTTGGTCACAAGATGGTATCTCATAGTCATGGGACATTGGCTCCTATTATCCCATTTCCTATTGGGATTTGGAAAATATTTCTACAGTTTCGATGAAAATCTTACCGTGCTTCAGTGTATTCTCTGGGGAAAAAAGCCAGAACACATTAGCTGAAGGTGTCATTTACTTTGGGTAGCAGCCACACCAAGCTGGAGGAGATGCACAGTGTGTAAACCGAGCACCAAGAAAGGTATGAAACCTCCTGTTTTTCTAACCAGCAAAGTATATGACTGCTGCAAAGATGCCCAAAAAGATAAACGAAAAAGGT
Organism: Calidris pygmaea; assembly: GCA_003697955.1. Lineage (NCBI taxonomy): Eukaryota > Metazoa > Chordata > Aves > Charadriiformes > Scolopacidae > Calidris > Calidris pygmaea. Next base: position 541,857 of record QJSC01024990.1, read on the forward strand.
GCAATAACAGTTTCTGGCTGTCGTGACAGTTAACTCACTCCTAGATGAACATTCCAAATTTATTCTCTCCCGTTACTCTATGAGCGTACCCTACATAGAAGTGTATCTTTAATATTAACGTACACAGATCACATGGGATCAGATACGATGGAGAACTTTGTGATAGGCTGGGAACGTCAAGGTCCTCGATTTTGGGGAGATCTCCTTCCATTGCCTGGTAGGGTCACCAATTCAAGGGCTTGACGAGTCCCAGTTGCTTCTCTGGAAACTTATTCCCTGGTGCACAGGTAAGGCTGGGGCTGACATCCCCTCCCCAGCAGCCACCCATGTGATTCCGACAAAAGGTTTCACTTCACAGTTCACTAATTATTAATTTCTCCAAACAGAATGAAATGTATCGATTTTTAACCAACAATTCTGCTAGTTCTGAGCCTTTGGTGTCCTGCCCCATTTGTCGGCTTGAACACCGGCAAGAACGCTCCCAACACCAAGAGGTGTCACTACTGTCCTTCTCCCAGTTTTGCAATATTAGTGACGGAGACAGCATCCCTGGGAAATGTCAAACCCCTGCCATTAAAGCACCGATTCCCGACAAGCACACACCAGTTTCCCAGGCAAAGCCCGGGCTCCCCAGAGCAGAGGGTGAAGCTGCCCCAGGCCGTGGGGACGGCGACGCTGCTCAGGGGCAGCTGCTTCTTTAAGTCCCACCTGGATTTCTAGAAGGAGGGGGGCTTTATCAGTGAGGCGGGGGGGATGGAGGAGTAAGGGAGAATGAATGAAGCTTAAGGAAGCGTTATCCATTCGGCGTGCTGAGTGAGGTACCACTCACAGAAAAAATAACGTGTCATAGCTCAACATTAACGTACAAGAATAAAGGATGCACAGGCAACCCTTAACCTGGAATTTCTTAATTTGGGTTCCGAACCCCACAGCCCTAACCTGGCCTTGGCATTTTCCTTTCCCATGAAGGCACAGGCTCAGCTTCTCCGTGTAGCCTCAGCCGAGAGCTGCCCGGGCGCCCGCAGGACCAGCGGCCCCTCGCCCTCAGAGCCCCGCCGAGGGGGGGGAACCTCTGGACAACCTTCTAGTGAAGACATTCTGAGCTCGCACGACCCAGGGTACCTTCCGAAAAATCAGTATAAAGATCCTTACATCCGGTTGATGTATCGCCTTAAAGGACGCAAAATATCAAACTTACCAAATGCAGACTCCCAAACATAGGAATAAATTTTCTTGTCTAATACATTTACTGTAAGATTTACTGTATTTCTTATAAGTCAGCAAAAGAAATACTAAACAGAAAAAGTGATGAAATTATTAAAAAGGACACTGTCTTCATTTCTCTTGCATGGTTAGAAAACCAGTATAGGAACTGGTTTTAATTTCCTTTTACTAGAAGTGTCCGCTATTAGTTGCTGGTTTAGAGACAACTATATTTTTTCTATGTAACTGGAAATTTAAAATATCGATGCCACCACTCCATACACTCTTTTTTATTATTTTTTTTCAATATTGCAGAATTCTCTGTATTTAAAATGCCATTCACATTTGAGAGTCTCCTAAACTTGATTTTATATACTTTTAAATAAGTACATTGTATGGGAAATGTGTATGTATATATTTTTTTAATATATATCTATATACACAATAGGCATATAGTTCTTCAGTTTCTACCTGGCTGCAAAACTGTTCATTAAAATCACTATTCCTCAGGAAACCAAACAGTATCACTTATTCTTTACAGGAAACTTCTTTATATAAATAATTTTAGCAGTGCTTTGACTTCCACTCTACCACAGCTTCACAAAAGTAACAGCGCTGCAGAAGTTGCAAATTATTTTCACAATGTTTAAATGAAGTGTGAAATATTCAACTTTTAACCCAGAGAACAGCACTACTTTTGGGCAAAGTCATGCTTAAAAGAAGGATTTATACTATTTTGTTACTTCAAAGTAGATGGTCTCTGCTACACGCGAATGGTTTTTGTGAGATAAAGCTACTGTTGAACACCCTGTATTTCCCAGAAAAAGACTTGGAAAAAATTTCAGCGTTAAGTGAAATAACGGAGATTCAGAGACCAACTTCGGTTGGCTTTAGGATTTCAGAATCAGGCCCTTGCTGTTGCAGCTTTATAACATTTATGTCACTAAAAGCGTATGCTACTGCATTTTCCAATAAGCAGTATAAACCTGGGAGCGTATCAGGTGTTCTTTGCTGTCTATTCCATCACAACATTTCGTTGTAAAACGCTCAAGTTACAACACTCCCCCAGAAAAGTGTTGAGTGTTAAAGCAAAAAAACCAACAAAATAAATGAAAAGATGAAGGTTTACAGCCCATAGCGAAGCCGTTTAATAAGATGGATTAACACAATTTTACTTTTGAGCCCTTCAAACAATGAACAGCCTTGTAAGATATAATTGCCACGGGATGACATAACTACAAAACAGGATAACATACTTTGGACTGTCTGACAGGTTTGAAGATTATCTTTTCCAACATAAACCTCCGGTCAAATCTCAGCAACAGTAAATCTAATAAACTTTGCTAGGACCTTTAACTCTTTCTTGTGCCTTAACTTTAAAATGCACAGCCTTGTAAAATTTCTTCAAAAATTTCTTCAAAATACGTTTTTAATTTTACAGTCCCTGAGTAACTTCCAGGGATTTTTATGATATTAATTAATCCCACGCACGCTAACCAACTCCCCCACCCCAGACTGTTATAAGCAGCACAGACATTTTAGCAAACAGGGTAAATAACCTGCTCTCGGAACTGGGCTGGAACAACAGGCAGATTTGAGCATCTCTATTAAACTGCAGCCTCTCTGAATTCTCCCTGCAATTCACACAGAGGGCTAAAAATATTTTTACCGAGCAGAAGTAGACAATCCATCTGCAACACCTGCCTCGTTAGGAGTTAATTATCATTAAACTGGACCATTCGCAGTTAAAACTGAATATGGTGTCAGACACTAATCAAAAGACGTTATCTAGAAAGCTGTTTGCCACAAAGACACTGCCAAGGCAGATTTTTTTATGTCTGTGTAGCAATGGAAATAAAACACTCCAGGGAAAGGAACCTGTGTGTTTTAATGACCCTTACCTTGCCCTCTGCACCTCCAGCTGGCTCGTCCACCTCCTCCTCCGGTGCTTTCGGCTTTCCACCAGAAGAACTAAGCAAAAGATTAACAGAAGGAGTTTTGCAAAATCAGGCATCTCGCTGGAAGCAGGAGTGGGGAGCCGAGCGCTGCGGTAACCTCCCGCAGCACAAGTCCCCCCGGGTTTAAACATCGAATCCACTCTTAATTCCGGCGGCGCATGTTGGTCGGGGATGGGTGGTGGGGACGCTCCTTTCCCGAGGTGATGTTTCCCCACAGGCTTCCAGGGGCTTCCTGCTCAAAGCTTCTCCCTCATCACCCCGCTAACGATTGGCCATTACTCACCAAGTTCCACTCACCCGACGTTTCCACTGGGTCCTAAAGGATATTTACTAAAGCCATTATATAAAAACCCGCGATTCTGCACGCCGGCTTTTTGCTCAATCCCCTAATCTCAGGACAGCGCTATCCTTCTGCCAGACGGCGGAAAAAAGGGGCTGTCCCCTTTCATTAGGCTTCCCAGATTTTCTGCCCCTTCGCAGGGCAGCTTCTTCCCCTGGAACCCACCTGTGCCACATTTCAGGCCCATAAAAATGTACATATTTCAATGGTTTTATAGTTGAGATTTTATTTTCCACTTCAGTCGGACTCTTTATGCTGCTGAGGATGAAAGATGAGCTATTTCCTCTGAAAATGATGATTTTAATTTACTGCTAACCTTCAAAGGAAAATTAAAACACAGTGACCCCACCAAAGCAGCTATACAGGCAACAGACTCCTTACATAAATCAAGTCACCATGAATATTTATTTTTTTTCAAATAGGTATTTGCACAATCAGGCATTTTAACATTTTTCTTTCTTTTTTTTTTTTTTTTAAAATAAAAGTCTGAAATAAAAATGGAAAGCTACAAAGCAGTTATTTCTTTAACCACAAGGAACAGTTTGTTTTCAGAAACGGTTCAAAGCTTATTTTTCCACAGCCCACTCCAAGGGCCACGGGGACCTTCTCTTTGCAGAAGACTTCGCCGCTCTGAGAGCTAGCGTGTGGTACCGCAGGAGAGCAACCAGGCTCGAGGAAAAGAAAAGCACATTGGGAGCAGAGCAGCCAAAAATCCAGCAAAAAGTCTTCTTTTGGGTCAGATCCCTCCCAGAACTCGCCTCTGTGGGCCCAGGTTTGTGCAATACTTTGAACAGAGCAGGTATTCAGGCAACTCAGCAACAAGGAGACACCGTACTTTGATTTTTAGAGGCTACAGGATCTGGAAAGGGTTTTGGTGAGGGGTTTTCTGGTTGTTGTGGTTTGATTTTTTTTAAAAATTTCTAATGAAATAAGCATAAAAATTAGGTTAAAACACATCAATTAACATAGTGGCATCAAATTGTCCTGCAGCGGAATGTGGAAGAAATATCTGCTGAACAAAATACAAACTTTTGTCTGAACTTAAGAAAGCTATTTTTTGATTTTTGTTCCATTCCACAAGATCATCAACAACCCAGAAGGGCTAAAAAAGAACTCGTTTTTTTTGTGTTGTGGTGTGTTGTTTTTTTAAATGTCCACATTCCCTTTAGACACACAATGGGCTTGCTTTATTTTAGAAGTTGTCATACCTACTTCAACGTTTCAAAACAATCACACATAGTATATTTAACGAAATTTAGGAAAGCTGTAGGTGGCCTGATAACACTTGCTAAGAAATAAGATGAGAATCTCGCTTAAGTCAGAGCAGTCACGTTTGACAGCAATGAGATTTACCTGAATTTCATTGTCTTTGAAATAAACGTACTAGAACACATTTAAATCTGAACAATGATACCAGAAGAAAATTATCCCACTGATGGCTTTCTTTTACTTCGCTGCAGTACTTAAACACTCACAGACAAAACTTCTCAAAACCGTAACAACTGTAGCTCTGTTGCTTCTAAATGTGATTTCACAGCATTCATTAATATTACCAATTGCTTCTTTTTTTAGTAAACTAATAATGCAGAAAGTCTCTGGGTCCAATATTTATTTTAGGTTTTAAAAAAAACCTGAAATGACAAAAAAAACCTGAAACAACAACAAAAAAAACCCCAACCAATCAAAAGGCCATGTGATACTTGAAACATAATTGAAGACTGGCTTGAAGCTCTTTATTACTACCAAGTTTTCAATAAATATTTCTCTTAAGCATGTTCATATAGATGAGAGTTTAAGTATAATAAGGTTTAAATTTTCTTTAGTAAATAAAACCACATATGAAACATTCAGTTCAACACATGTATATTTCTGGCATAATTAAAAGACAACAGCTCTGGGTAAATAATTATATTACATATTTATAACTATTGCAAGAATAGACATGTTTTATATAACCTTCAACTTTAAAAAAACAAGATATACAATTGAGAGTATTAGAAGAGGATATTCAAATCTTGCAAAAGATTATCCAATCTTTCTTCCAAAAAAATGAAAATCAGAATAATGCAAGTAGTTTACTGGCCCCTTCTTTCCCCCCCTGCTCCTTTCCCCCTGTCACACACACAAAGCAGCATCGCAACCAACTCGTGTGTGTTCTCCCTCTAGAAATGTGTCATGGTCAATAAAAGTGGTTACAGAACCGTATCCCCTCTAGATTAAGAGGTCACTAGACACAAACACATAGTTGTGTTTCCTTTTACCAATGTCAAATGTTGTACGAACTTGGAGGGGATGATTAATTGCATTTATGTTTCATAAAAAAACAAAGTGAATCAGCCACTTAATTTTTAAATTGTCTTTTTCTAGTTGATAAATTACTCAAAATTACTCCACTCCCACATGCCTTAACATTACTATTCCACTGCACTGTTTCTCCAAGTATCTAGTGGGCATCAATTAACACTCGTTGTAGTTAAATGTCCAACTTTGCTTTTCTGACAAGTAATGTATCTGCAGGTACATTAACATTCATGAGGATTTAAGCGTAAATACAAAAAGTAACCTTTGTAAACAGTTCTCATGTCATACCCAACACAGAATGGTCGACGAAGCATTCGAGTCACCGCCGTTACGACAGAAACAACCTTACAACTCAAATATATACTCGTTAGCCAAACATATCCTACGAAATATAAGAGCTGCCAAGGCGAAGGTGAGCAGGACAATGAGCACAGTGGAGCCGGTGTGGTTGATGTTGACCCTGGGCTGCTGCACCCGGTTGAAGTCAGCTGAAGAGGGCGGCCGCCGCTGACTCTGCTGCTGGGCACGGCGCTGCCGAGGGCTCACCGACGTGTTGGTGGCCACCGGAGGAGGGGGCTCTTGACCGGCCGCCGCGCTGCTGTTCTGAGTTTCAGACTGAAAAAAGGACACAGGAAGAGTTGTGAGGCAAGACAAGGCATACGATTATTCAAGGAATAAAATCATTAGGACTAAAACGTACTCCGCAGACAATTGTTAATACTTGAAAGCCTGACAATATATGCCACTAGTGGTTACTAGATCATTATAGCCATCAGGTCTTTTTAGTCTGGAGGAGAGAAGACTGAGGGGGGAATCACATCAACACCTATAAATACTTAAAGGGTGGGTGTCAGGAGGATGGGGCCAGTCTTTTCAGTGGTGCCCAGTGACAGGACAAGAGGAAACGGGCACAGACCTGAATGTAAGAAGTTCCACCTAAACATGAGGAGGAACTTCTTAACTTTGAGGGTGGCAGAGCCCTGGAACAGGCTGCCCTTGAGAGGTGGTGGAGTCTCCGTCTCTGGAGACATTCCAAACCTGTCTGGACATGTTCCTGTGCAACCTGCTCTGGGTGGACCTGCTTTGGCAGGGGGGGTGGACTAGATGATCTCCAGAGGTCCCTTCCAACCCCAGATCATCCTGTGATTCTGTGATCATTTTTGTCTATGCGTTCTCTTGAAAAGCCTATTTCAAGCTGCAAATCAGCAGTTCTAAGGACAAGAGAAGTCGAAGAAAGTCTGTCAAACAGTATTTAAATTCTAGATGTGTTCCAAATCAAGGTATTTCAAATATCTTTGTCTAGGATTGGCTTAACGCTTTTCAGTTCAAGAAATCTTCAATAATCTTCCAGATAGTTAAGTCTCTGAGGATTTGTGATGTCACCTATACTGAAGAGGAAAAAAAGTTGGGGAGGGGAAGAATGGAAGTACAGAAAACCAGAGAACTCCAGTTAAGCAACACTGCCCCTCCTTCCTGTGGACAGCTGGGTCCACATATCAGCTCTCACAGCCACCAATGGAAAAAACAAAACAAAACCCCTTAAGACGAAACATCCAAGTGATTCCAGCACAAGTAATTGAGCACTGTACCTATGCAGGCACAAGCCCATTGCCCTCTGCTGGTCAAACGTTGGTCTACCATTATATGCAGCAAAAAAAATAAGTTAGCAACTGATGTTCAGCTCAGGGGACTATACTAACAAAAATAATTTTTCAGTTTTTAAGATTGAAGCAATGAGTTTCAAGATTTCACTGGCCTAACTCTGCCTGCAATGCTAAATGTCCAAGCTTTCAACATTTCAATGTTAAAAGTAATGATACAGCATAGTTGATGGAAATACACATTTTGACAAGGTTCAATTTTAAAGTGTTTAAAAAATAGTAGCTCTGGCAAAAAGTTACTTTAAGTCTTCTTTTCACTTCTCAGAACAATTTGCAGGTGTTCCCACTGCAACCCGCAGCTGTTTGTTCCAGAGTTTTGCCAGAGTACGTTTTCCTTCCTCCTCCCTTCTTCTAAACGATTTATCATGGTTACAGCTGGTAAAGCCAGAATTCTGGACATTTGATATTTGCTTCCAAGCTTTGGCAACATGCTCTATATGTGGGAGAAGAATCTCCAAACCTTCACACCGTCAGTGATTTGACTAGCCCAGGGAAGAGACCTTCCTTTCCTACCTCCTCATCACTGCTATTTTCCACTGTTTATTATCAGCAAGGAATTAATGATGTAATTACTCACCACAATTGACAACTTGCCTGTTTACAAGGGTTTCTTGCCTAAGCAAGCAAGCAGCTTGGGTAGCTTCAAATAAAAATGTTTTTAAAAGATTTATTTTCTCAGCAGAGACAGCCAAGAGCACCATGAGCAGCCTGCCACGATTTCCACTACACCACAGAACAAAGTTGTTCTGCTTCATACTGAACCTACTTGAAAGCTCCTCATGCCAAGGAAAATAAAGGCTTAGGGAAGCTGGGCCTTTGAAAATAAAGTTCCTAGATTCATCTACACTCCCAACTTTCAGAAGAGGAGAGGAAGAGAAGTGAATTCAGGAAGCAAGAACTGCAAATTCAGCAGGCAAAGTGTTGTTACTCTTAAAGTAGCTTTTTTAAAAAGGAATATAAAAAAAAAATATCTAGAAATATTCCTGATCCTTCATGCTTCCTAACTAAAGTAATTATCACTAGTTGTCACATACCTGGGTTTCTACCACATATAAATATTTTTACATACGTTTATGTTCTCATTTCACATGGGACTTTTCTGCTGAAAATTAACTTAATCATTATCTATTAAATCAGAACAATCAAATAAAACAAATTTCTTAGAAATGGGATTAATTGAAAAAAAATCAGATTCTTTTTCTTCAAGGAAATGCTGGCAATGCCTTGGTATTTTGGCTAGTTCTACTTTATTAGCCAGGATTTGTAATAAGAAGAATAAAATAAAATCGTTTATTAAATCCTGAGCAATCTGGAAAAATCCTTATTGTGGGGAACAAAGTATGCTATTAGCATGTTTATATTTCTACATAGCTTGAAAATATGTTGCAAACACGCAACAGATGGTCTGACGTTATTTGACGTGGTTTAGTTTTTTTAACCGATCTGCCCCCCCATCCTCTCTAAAAAAGACAGCTTAGCTGGGATTTGTCTGCAATTTATCAGTGAATTGAGATTGCGTTTGCCACAGTCACACCAGCAGCTGCCCCAACCCACCACCAGCCCTTGGGCACGTCTGAAACCATTATGTAAGGTCTATGCTGAGAAGTATTAACACATAAGTGTCATACTTCACATGGTAAGAATATTTTTATTCAGATTTACTTAAGAGGTTATAAAAAAACCAGGAAGATACCCGTAATTAATATTTAAAAGTTGCAAATTATCACTGAACCATTTTTTGCTTCTAGCTAAGTTTTCTATTGCAAAAAACTACAATATATTATGCAGATGGTAAATTGTAGTACTTCAGACACCATTGTATTTTAATGACCCATTAATCCATATGTTAAAGGAGCTACTGGGAACAAAAATTGCTAGAAGAACATTATTTATTCTTTTTAAGAGAAGGAAGTGAAAGCGAAGAGACCGCTGTTTCTAAAAGCGATTCAGCACACTGTTTGCTGAAGTTTACACACAGATTTTATATAAACATATGCAGAAGTTCTAGAAGAAAAGTATGAACTACGTATTTGTAATGAAGCCCCCAGTCAGCTTAATAGTATTGATTTCATGTTCAGACGATGCTTGTACTGCCACTGATAAAGCTCAAAGGCAGCCCATACCGTTGTGCCTGTTGGATCCTGGACTGCTCTGGCTGCACCGTCCTGCTGGGGCTCCCGGGATGCGGCTGAGTAGTTCAATCCTGACACGTTTGAGGGTCCAGCATCAGACTTCCTGGATGAGTTGACTTCTGCCTACAGGGAGCACAAACGCACGCTTCAGAGACAAGATCAAAATTGCTCCAGAGAGATTTGGCTTATTCTGGAATGTGTGTTTTAATGTACGGAGAACATGAGACTTACTGAAATGTAATAATCAAGTAACGCCAACCGCGTTTCGATTACACACCAACTGGTTTAAAAATTCTCATCTTTAGAAATAAGAGTATAGATGTGCAAATATCAGTTTAAGAAACAACTTTGTTTGCATATAACAACAGGTCTAACGTTCAAAAAAAGCCACACAGACGTATAGAGTAAAAAAAGAAAATTCTTTAGAAGATCCAGCACAACGTTATGCCAGAAATAACACCACTTTTTAAAACGTCTGTTTCTCGTGTCCTTAAGTGAGTGCTGACCACTGTGGTTACCAGAGAACTTATATAGCCTGTTTCTCAGGAGGGCTAACGAGCCTCAGATAAGTGCTAATTTAATGTGACTATATTGGTCCCAGTATCAAAGCTGCCTCACAGCCGGAGTGATGGCACTACTCTGTGTCAGGCACATATACCTCAGTTTCCACTGCACAAGCAGAGCAAAAGGAAAAATAAAAGTCTTATAATACTGCTTTTGTATGCATTTATAAAATGTTTAATAAGCATCAACTCCCAGAATTCAGGTTTCATGCTTTTAGAAATTTTAGACAAGCCATCAGTAGTGACACGTAGAAGATCATGAACAAATCTCTTGTTAAAACAGTACATATGCCTGCAATAAGCCCTTGGGAATGGAAAAGGACATAGCATCATAGTTCTGAGCTGAAACACTTTAAAATTTATACAGATTTAAAAAAAAAAAAAATAGTTCATGACCAGATCAATTTTTATCAGCAAGCAAGTCACCTCCCAAGTTACGTATTTAGATCTCAACTTATTATAAAGATGACAATCCAAATCTAATACCTGTCTTCAAAGCAGATAGAAGTAGTGGTAGTAGTAATAAGAAATAAAATGTATTAGAAAACAACCAGTTATGGCGATAACAAGCTGATAACATCATAAGATAACAATATTCTTTTTCATGATGTAATTTTGTGCGAGGAAATTAAATTCCCTCTTTCTTGATGTATATTATCTCAGGAGAATCCAAAAAATACACAATTGAAACAACCTGAAGATGAACTTAAGATTTACAAACACTTACACTCTGACAACACTGCTTTCCTTTTGCACTTGACTACTATGAGCTCCAATGTTAAACAGGACAAGTTATGACTCAGATATAGAACAACAACAAAACAACACAAAATTACAAATCATTTAGGCTGGAATGGACCTCTAGATGTCACCTGGGCCAACTCTCTCCTCAAAGTAGTGACGTTCAGTCAAGTTTTGAGCATCTCCAAAGCTGGAGACTCCACAGCCTCTCTGGGCAGCCTGCTCCTGCATTTGACAACCTGCAGAGGGAATTTGCCTTTCCTGCATCATTTTGCAAGTTCCTTCCCCAGAATTAATTTTACTGCAAAATACGCCTTGTGATGGCAACATGCAAATAAAACATTGTTTTACAGTAATGCACATAATATTAGTGATCTATCTTTTATTTTTTTAAGTGGAATGGAATTTATGGTATACATAGCACCTTAAAAAAAATATGTAATCATCTATTAAAACAGTCAGGAACAGAAGGTCACAGAAGCAGGAAAACTGCAATGTGAAAATGTGGTTTGGTTTTTTTTTTTTCTCCTGAATTTCATATTCCTTTTTCAATACTACACATGGGGGTTTTTTTTAAGCAACCATTTCGCTTAAGACTGGTATTAAATAATTTCTTATAATCCCAGGATCACCTAGAAAAAGTTAGGAAATCTCTTCTTGAAGGATCAAGATAATGTAGAGATTGCTAGTATATTTTGTAGTAGAGAGGCTCTCTCAAATTACGCACTAAATCAGCAATCTGATGTTAAATCTTACCCCATAAATTGACATGGAATATATACAAATGATTAAAAATTTTTGTATTCCCTGCCAGCAATTCATAATACTAGTTTACTCCAAACACATCAATCAAATGCCTCAGCCTAACATCAAACAAATAATAACAAAGCAAAGCAGAGACATGTGAAGCTTAAAAAACCCAATCCCTAAAATTTGATTCGAGAAAGGGAGGGAAGGTGCAACCAGAGGACAGAACTGATTTACCTTGTAAAAAACCCACAATAGATTGTAAAAGGTTGTAGAAACCTGACACTTCTGTTCATTTTTCCCTTGCTGAGTGTTTGTTCTTAAGAGATGGAGTTACATGGAACACACCAATATTCTTTAGAGATTGATGTCCCTAAGTTTTTCATTTTAGAACTGAAAAAAGTACAAAATGTAAATTAAGAGTTCTACAAAAAAAAACCCCAAAAACTAAAACTATACTCTGGTATTCCTAGAATTTTTGTGATGAAACTTAGCAGTTCTTATGTAAAAAATAATCCTAGACTTTTTAACCCTAATATATTGTAAAAAAGCCAGGAGCAGGCAGTCCATTGCTCCTCTGAGTAGCTCAGCTTTAAACTCCATCCCTGCACCTTCTCACCGTTGTAAAATATTTTGAGATACTTTTATCGTAAGTACTGTTACACACAGACCCAACTGTGTCAACATGTCTGGGTGTGAGACTACACAGGAACACACAGGTCCTGCAAAACTGGCAGTAGTGCTCCATAGGAGGCAATCTTCACTCTCATGGCACACACACACACAGAGACACAAAAGGCAGTGTTTAGGACAAGAAGGAGAACAATGGTGATAAAAGAGGACATCCCAGCATCCCTGACCTTAGCGAGGATGGATTCTGCACCAGTGTCACACTGTCATCATATATTTCACTGTAGCTCCCTGCCTCATGCACAGCAATCTTCCTTAGTGGCTGATTTAAGAGTTTAGTGGAAAACCCAGTGAAAAATGACACTGTGCATGCAAGACATGCAATTTCCTAAGGCACATATTTGGCTAAACAAACCTTACTTTCACTGAAACACAAGCTAGAGAACACATTTTTGGGTAACAGCAACTTCCATACCAGAATTCAACTTCCAGTATCTTCAGCTGCAGAGTAGTTCAAAAGAATTTGCAACCATTTTTCAGTAGGAATATGTTTTATTCCTTCCATAAGCCAAAAAGAGAAAAAAAAAAAAGAATCACAAAGGAAAAAAAAAATTTAGGTTAGCTTTGACCAAACTTTCCTAACACTTATGATAAGACTAATTCTGGAGAATTTAATCAAGTTATTCATGACTGAAAACACAGAAGTAAAAACAACACAGATAGACAGTTCTTACCACAGTGCTCACCACTGAAATTATAGCTAATCAACTAGTGCTTGAGATGCACAATTTATTAACTGGCACATTCAAAAGATACACTCCTATTGTTTTCTTTCAGACTGTGCTAAAAAAAAAAAACAGGTTTCCACGTAGTGATTGATGAGGATTTATGAATGTTTCTGCAATCCACAAGTTTTGCTTTGCCTCAATAGTTTTTTAATTCTATACAACAGAGATAAAAGTTTAAACAGTGACTTCACCTTGAAGCTGATTTGTCTGGCAAGTTCCTTAGCCTCCTTGTCTGCCTGGCTTGACACGCTTCCGGATGTTAGTGGTAAGAGGGCTGTCTTCATAGATGTGCCACACATTTCACAACAGAAGTCTTGTGACCTGGCCACAAATGACACAGCTCAGAATAGCATGTTCTCATCATGTTCCCCTGTGCACTTGTTTAAACAAACTATTTGCAAAAGAATCCACAGAAAGACAAGTGGCATCAAGACCAGTAGCTTAAAAGTACCTCTCCCTGCCCCAAATCATACTATCTTGAAAAAATATGTTGAGAACTATCTATACTACAAATACATATTCTCTCATGACATTTAGGAATATATTAACAACTGAATGACTTTATTAATTATTATTTTACCATTTTAAAACTTACTTTATATCTGCAGCAAATTAAAATTGCAAATTATACAGATCTAACTATTATTACAAATATTAAACTGGACCCAGGAGCTTGCACCTCAAATCCAGGAATTTCAGCTTCTGCAAGAGAATTGCCTTTCCCCTCTAGCATGCAGAATTTGTCTATAGGGCACACGGTAGGCAGCTCTCCAAGCCAGTGAGAAACTACACTGCCTTGGTGTAGTAGTAAACCCTACCTCTCAGGAGGGTTTAATCTCTCTGATTCAGTGCCATGCTAACAGGAAAGTTGCAGCTTCCTACTGTCTCATAATACAGGCAGAATAAGCTCACAGCTGCCTTCAAAATAAGGTACAATTTGGAATAAAGTAACAATAACATTAATAGGGATAGTCTTTCAAGTGGCTTCTCCCCAGATGGGGAAAGGAGAAAGACCAAAAAAAAACCCCACAGGTATAAAAATTCATTTAAGCATAATCACGGAATAGCTGAGGTTGGGAGGGACCTCTGGAGACCACTGCGTCCACTCTCCCTCCTCAAAGCAGGGTCAAACAGAGCACATTGCTCAGGTCTGTTTCTAGTTGCATTTCTAATACCTCCAAGGATAGAGACACCACCACCTCTCTGGACAACCTGTGCTAGTGCTTTAATCACTTCACAGTAAAAAAGTTTTCTTGCATTCAGATTTAATTTTGTAGGTTCCAGTTTGTCCCCATTACCTCTTGTCCTGTCACTGGATGCGACCGAGGATAGCCTGGCTCTGCCTTCTTTACATCTTCTTGCAGATATTTGTACACACAGATAAGATCCCCTGAGCCTTCTCTTCTCCAGGCTGAACACTCCCAGCTCTCTTAGCCTCTCCTGGTATGAAACATGTCCCAGCACCTCCATCACCTTCATGGCACTGCACTGGATTCGCTCCAGTAAGTCCGTATCTTTCCTGTACCCTGACCTGGACACAGCCCCGGACTGGACCCAGCGCTCCAGACGTCTCACCAGTGCTGAGTACAGAGGAATGATCATTTCCCTTGACCTTCTGGCAATGCTCCTCCTGATGCATCCCATAATACCATTAGCCTTCTTTGCTGCAAGGGCACATTGCTGCTTCATGATCAGCTTGGTGTCCACCAGGACCCCCGGGTCCTCCCCTTCCAAACTCTTTTCCAGCTGCTCAGCTGGTGCTACTCGTCCCCAGGGGCAGGACTTTTGCTTTTCTCTTTGTTGAACAGAAAATTCATTCAGAAGCTGTTGCTTCATTTTTTCTGTTGTTGTTGTTTCATTATTATTATTACTTAAGGGAAATGACGCATCATTGTTTTGGTTGTTTTCTCCAAACGCTTACACTTACTATCAATTCCATCGCACTCATTTTCCCTCCCTGCTACAATTACCACTGCATCACAATGTTAATTTTATCTCTAAGCCTGAATTTCAGACAAACCTCTAATTTGACCACACAGTGCTGGAAGGAACACAGCCCTCTCAAAGTATTTTATTTGACCGTAAGCTCTGAGTTTGCACAATGTTCAGGAAAAAAAAAATAATATATATATATAAAAGGCATAGAACTTTTTTTATATTTGGAATAAATGCAAGAGAACAGACTGAAGTGACTTACTTTCTATTCAATGCTAAAAGAGAGAGAGAGAGAGAGAGAGTGTGTGTATATATATAAATGTACCTACAGTAATAAACTTAGTGCTTACTTCTTTGCAAGAGCTCTTCTTTCTTCCGGTGTATAATCTAGAGATCCTATTGCTCCTTCACCTTTGGTTGGCATAAATCCAATAATGGCTAGTAAAGCTGTTCTTACTAAAATGGGAAAACAGAGATACAAACAAGGTTGCAGAAAGAGCTGGTATTTCACCTCACTCTACACCGAGTGCAGAAAAGTTGCAGTTCTGCTCACAAGACTTAGTTTTTTCCAAAAGAATAGTCTGAATTCCATACAAGACGCACTCTAATTTTTTTTGGTACAGAGCAAGGCTCTCTTCATTTTTTTATATTTCACATTATAAATTCAAGGTAAGGCCTCATTCTTCCATGAGCCAACACAGAGAAGAAAAGACAAGTTGTCAGAAAAATGCTGCATGAATATAGAGTTCCAGACTTTAAAAATGGATTCTGAAGAAATAAAGGTAAGGCAAAATTAACATATAAATGGGGAGGAAAAGAAGAGGATTCATAAGGCATTCTTCTTTTTGTGTGTGTTTTCTATTAGACACAAATTCTGCAATTCAGTGCACATAAGCTCAGTGGTTTACTTTTATACAATGTAGCACAGAATCTGTTCTCTTTATGTCATTATGCTGGGGCAGGAGCTTACTTAAACACTAACAACAGCTCATAATAGAATTGTCATCTAAAACACCTCATTTTGACAGTATTTATCCTTCAATTTTACATAGTCATGAAATTTAAGAATTCAAGACACTCTGCTAGTTGATTTGGTAAATAAATATCACATGAAAATAAGTACCACAAAAAAGAGATAGGATTTTTACACATCCTACTTGAAAGACAGTATTTTTTACTCTTTTAAGAAAACCTAAGAGACTTCACAAAACTTGAAGTGGTCTGCTAGAAAACTCCTAAGATCTTATCAATATATTTTAAAAGTGCAACTGATATCCAAATAAATAACTGATGTACTGTACTCAGCAAAACTAAAATTATATAAACACAGAAATATTGCCTTGGATTAATTGTGTTAACTCTCAATTTCTGTGATAATGTTGCTTAAAAAGGTAGAAAACATTCAGTTATTCCAAACTCAGACCACACTGTCTTTCCTCTTGAGTGTTCAGAAGTACAGCATCAGAACTAAAAGCTGACCACACTCCCCTCTATCAATATTCAAGCTGATTTTAGCGATTATACAAAAACAGGGGTAAGTAATAGGATTTAAAGTATTTTCATAAGAACAATTGAAAAAAAAAATAAAACAAAACGAAATAATATTCTAAGTAGTCTGAGAATTCTTGATGCTTGTGCATCCAAATAAATAAGAGCTTACTACTGTTGCTCAGTTTCTCAACCCTTTCACCCTACATTTATTTAATACCATTCCCAAATCCTCCCATGTTGCTCTTTCATGACTTTACATTTCTCAAATTCTCCCACATTTTTACTCCCTCAAAATCTATCTCCTTTTCCACTATAAACATTCTTTATGAGATTTTTTTTTTCAGTTTAAAGATCTAGTTGCTTGATGGGGGTAACATTTTCCAAATAATTACTACTTACTACTCCATGAAGGCTGCCACGTTTCAGGATGATGCCCTGAGATGCTTAAACAAATTTTCTTCCCCACTTCAAACCTGCCATTGGCCTTCAAAGGAAGAAGAAGGATATCATAAAACATGCTGAAGTAAACTACTGGGTTTTAGTACAAGTTGTGGAAAAAAAAAAAAATCCAAACAAATCTATATGAAAACAATACTTGATAATTATATTACTGCCAAGCTCATTGAATTAGCATTTAGATTTCTCAACAAAGAAGTCTGCCCTCTGCCTCTATTCATGCATGAAGAAACCCTTAACTGACACCTCACACGTCCCAGTGTGACGTGGTGGCTTGCCTGTTGCTCCTGTAAATACCCACACACCACATGCAGAGCCTGAAAAGCTAAAGCTCTGTGAAACCAAATGTGCCCAAATGTGGGCTTCCGCTCCAAACCATAGGTCTTGCCTTCCTACCTGTGGCTGATGTCTCCAACAGAGACCAAGAGGCCCCATGGACAGAACAGATTAGACAATCACATCAGCAATGTGGCTACTCCCAGACAAAACTTCCCTTTATTAGGAGCAAAGCTTCGTCAATTGGCAGCATTAACAGTACTATGCCACCTTTCTTACAAATATAAAATTACCTTAAATGCCAAGAATGTCTCTCTGACACGTACAGTTAAATTGATTGTGTAAAAAGGAAAAAACGAGTAAACATGCTTACCGTCAGCAAAATAATGCTGGGTGGTTTCATGGGATATTCTGGTGGTAATACTATTCGCCCGTGATAAATCCCTCCATCGAAATCTGAATCTGGAGGACCTCTAACAGTAAAGTGCCATTCAAAAAGATTATCCTAAAATGTCCCCATCAAAGGGAGAGGAAAAAAGAAAAAAAAACAAAATAAGAGTGTGTCAAAGTAGACAAACACCATTTTCTTGAACAAGGACAGGGTAAAGAAATAGTGCACAGCAGGAGTTTTAAGAAGTCAAAATGACATAGAGAGTAAGACAACCAACACAGTACTAAGATTCTGGTTAAAAGGATAAAATATTGTAGCTGTCTGGTAATTTTCTTACACAATGGTTTTGCTGCAACCCTCAAACTCATTACTCAAGCTCTCCATTCTAGTTGTATCAATTATGATAAGAGTTTTATTACCTGACAGATGGAAAGCTGAGTCAAGCAAGGGAACACTGGGTCTTTGCCCCAGTGATTAATCATTTATTGAGAACAGAGGGGAGACTCACCCCAAGAAACAAAATCAGTAACAGCCTCCCCAAAACCCCCTCCATGCCCATGCCAACACAGCAACTTGACTCGCACCCCAGAGAATTACCATCCTTTTGCTTCTCCATAAATGTATTGGGCTTGCATGGCGAGGTTTTGGTAGCAGGGAGTTACAGGGGTGGCTTCTGTGAGAAGCTGTTAGAAGCTTCCCCCATGTCCAATATAGCAAATGCCAGCCGGCTCCATGATGGACCCACTTGCTGGCTAAGGCTGAGTCCACCAGCAATGCTGGTAGCGCCTCTGGGATAACAAGTTTAATAAGGGGGGAAAAAAAAACAGCCTGCACACAGCAGCCAGAAGGGAGGAGTGAGAATATGTGAGTGAAACAACCCTGCAGACACCAAGGTCAGTGAAGAAAGGGGATGAGGAGGTGCTCCAGGCACTGGAGCAGAGATTCCCCTGCAGCCCATGGTGAAGACCACAGTGAGGCAGGTTGTCCCCCTGCAGCCCATGGAGGTCCACGGTGGAGCAGATACCACCTGCAGCTCATGGAGGACCCCACACCAGAGCAGGTGGATGCCTGAAGGAGGCTGTGACCCTGTGAGAGATCCACGCTGGAGCAGTCTGTTTAAAAGACCTGCACCCCACAAAAGAGACCTACACTGGAGCAGTTCATAAAGAACCGCAGCCTGCGGGAAGGACTCTTGTTGGAGAAGTCCATGGAGAACTGTCTCCCGTGGTAGGGACCCCACGCTGGAGCAGGGGAAGAATGTGAGGAGACCTCCCCCTGAAGAGGAAGGAACGGCAGAGACAACATGTGATGAACTGACCACAGCCCCCATTCCTCATTCCCCTGCACCACAGGTTGGGGAGGAGGTAGAGAATTCTGGAGTAAAGTGAAGCCCGGGAAGGAGAGAGGGGTGAGAGGGAGATGGCTTAAGATTTAGGTTTTACTTCTCATTATCCTACTCTGATTGTGATTGGTAATAAAATTAAACTAATTTCCGCAAGTCAAGTCTGTTTTGCCCATGATGGTAACTGCTGGGTGATCTCCCAGTCTTTATCTCAACCCATGAGCCCTTCATTCTATTTTCTCTCCCCTGTCCAACAGAGGAGGGCAGTCATAGAGCAGCTTTGCTGGGCATCTGGCATCCAGCCAGGGTCAACCCACCACAATAAACAATTTTGAAATAGCTACTGTGCCTCAATGCACAACAGGTGCAATTTCAAATTTGGAATATTATTTTCATTGGACATGTATAAATAACTTCTCTTTAAGCGTTACTTCTTTGGGGTTCTGTGTTTGGCTTTGTGTATCAGATCTTGTGATGTCTGCAGCTTCCTGGATATTTACAAACCAAACAACTCCTACTGTTAGGATAGGAATCCAAATGAGGCTTGCTGTCAGTGAGGGATACCTCTCTGCTAATGCTGAACATCGGTATCGTGGGGCTGTGACTGTCCATCTAGTTACAATTTTTTCAAGGATGGAGGTCACTGTCAACATTTCCCGTATTTCCTTTCATCTGCCACTGTTGTCCCAGCAAGTTGCTGTTCTAACCCAGAAATAAGACCTTCACTTAAGTTACAAGTAATAGCATGAACTAAACTTCACGTTTCACCGCAAGAAGGTGAAACACAAGGTACAGACAAAAACTAGTCGATAAGGAGGTGTATTTTATAGCACCTAGGCACATGCTATTTTCTCTAAACACGCTAAGTGTGCTCTGCATTTCTGTAAACAGCTGAATCAAACCCCTGATCTGAGTAACACAGAACACGGACTTTTGTATTATTCCACTGCAATCAGATGGGGTTTCTGTTTAAGCTTATAACCAGCAGAGCTTCACTGTTCTCTCAGCTCAAAAACTTAACTGGGTGTGTAGAAGGCTTCACAAAGCTACTATTTAAGTGGAATCCAAGCATTCTCTCTGACAATGCATCTGGAATTGCACCCATTTAAGTTTTTCACGGTTTTTTAATGCAAAATAGTGGATTCTCATAGATCACCTAGGTTTAAGTGTTTTGTTGAGTGACTCAGCAACTGAGGCAGATGTCAGGTTTGGGTGTAAAAGCTTAACTTAAACATAATGTACTTATGTAGTCTCAGGGAGGAAGAGAAGGAATAAACACATTGTACCCGTGCAATAAAATTACTCAGGTGCAATGTAAAACCACTATGTACTTTCCCTCACAACCTGGAACTACAATACCATTAAAGTGGAATTCTGCTGTTGATTCCATCACAGGAAAAAAAGAACTGAATCAGTTCTAAAAGGTCTGCTAGTATCTAAATACGTACATTTTAAATACATATGCACACAGAGAACTTTGAGTATATATTAATAATGCAGCCTAATTACAAGTTCTTGCAAACAGAGAAACAAACCTCCAAAGGCTGTGCATGGTAATGATCTGTAGGATCCTTCAGCTCTGCAGCCTCTTTCATCAAACGTTTGACAGCTGAAAAAGAAAAGTGTAAGACGTGAAAATAAAGAAAAAGAAATAATACACATTGCATACAAAAATACACAAACATTTCTTGAAGAGGCCCCTTCAGCTAACTGATCTTTTTCAGCACATCCCAGCTTCTTCACTGGAGTTAACAATCTAAGACGCAATATAAATTACTCATGCTGAACACATCATAAATGAGTTATATAAGCACAAAGTTATGAAAAATGTGTTGCATGGTCAGAGTTTCTCAACACTAAACACGGGGACTAAATTAGTTTTACATTACTAATTGCACCAAAGACACGAGGAAAAACACAGGTGTCATTAACGGAGTTTCAAACTTTAAATACAAGGTGTACAAGACTAATAACCTCAGTATTTTATTATAAATGACATCATGTGCATCTTTGAACAACTGCTGAAAAGCTTTATCCTGACACCTCCCATGACTACTACACAACTACTCCCTTAATTATTCCAAAGGAGTTTAGAGAAACCAACACACCAGTAGTACGGAGAGATGAAGTTTTATACTAGATTTGTAAAATCATATGCCATAGCTAGAAAAATTTACCCAGGGACTTTGTAATTTGAACCTTTCTACTAAGCGTGGACACAGGTATTTTTCTATCCTAAATTCAGGACAGTCGTTACCCTCTCCAATCTTCTGCTTCAGAACCACCAGCATCAGCTGCACTTTCTGCATCTCCTTGTTCCTTCCCCTTTAGTGAGTTCTGTTACATCACTTGTCCTGCCTGGTGCCCTCATGTGCATCACACATTAATGCCCGATAAAGAACTCAACCTAACTGAAGAGCTGACTACACATAAGAATTACAGAAAGGAAACTCAAGGATGCTGCCTCATGAATAAGGTTAGGTAGAAAGGTCTTACTCCCTCCTACTTACTGGAAAAAGTGCAAACACCAGTTACCTCTTTAAGCAACTACATAGGAACAGGATTCCTTAACCCATCCTCTACACTCAGTTCAAACCATGGATGTCCCTTCCACCGTGTAGTTATCTAACTACGAAGAACAAAGACTGCCCAAATTCACTTCTAGTGTAAGCATAAAGATATGGTCAAAGTGAAACATAGTTCCTTGATTTACAAGTCCTGGCATCACCAGCTGACTGTGGGCTGTGTAGCATGCTCACATTCCAGGGCTTTATTCACTTTCACAATGCTGTGAGGGAAGCTACTCTAACCTTCATGCAGAGGAATTCTGATTTCCATCTACTGTGAAAAGTACTTTTCCTCTTTCGCACTTCTTGACAGCTATAAACAACAGCTCAAAGTTTGAGAATTTCACTTCTTACAACCCAAAAAGCAGACAGACGACGCGGAAATTTGCTGCTGCCAGTTGTCCCAATTCTGCTGCTGCCAGGGGGAGGCGTCAATTGAACACCCTGCAGAGCCCACGAGGTCACATCACCGCCAGCAGCGCCCGGGCTCCACTGAAAAACACTTTGCCTCTTTCATCTGCATTAAGGTTTACCAGTTCATTAGCGAGGAATAATAAGAAAACCAGCCTGGACCAGAAAGGGCTTCAGACCGAGCATTGCTTCACAGCCAACAGGCCTGGACACTTGCCTTCAGAAGAAGAGAAGCACGTACCAAGATGAGCTCATTCAGGAGCAAACATGAATGAGCTCATGAAGCAAAAAGGTAACCATGAGAAAACTGAGAATGTATAGAAGGAAGCTTAATGAAGACAGAATAGTCATAGACAAGGCAGACAACTCTGTTACGGAGATTTCCCAGACAAGGGACCAAGACAGAAAATAAATACAGTCCCCCCTCTATCAGCATCACATGCTGTTAGCCATGTTCACTGAAGGAAAGCTATTAAAGCTTTCCATAGCATTACTTTATTCTCAAGAAGCCAGTCTACAGGTATTTTAAGAATCACAGAATGGTTAGAGTTAGAAGGGACCTTCAAGATCATCCAGTTGCCATAGGCAGGGACACCTCCCACCAGACCAGATTGCTCAATGCCCCATCCAGCCTGGTCTTCAACACTTCCAGGGATGGGGCGTCCACAGCTTCTCTGGGCAACCTGTTCCAGTGTCTCACCACCCTCACAGTAAAGAATTTCTTTCTAGTGTCTAATCTAAATTTCCCCATTTTCATTTTAAAACCATTACCCCTCGTCTTATCACTACATTCCCTGCTAGAGAGTCCCTCCCTATCTCTCCTGTAGCCCCCTTTAGGTATTGGAAGGCCGTTATAAGGTCTTCCTGGAGCCTTCTCTTCTCCAGGCTGAAGCAAGCATAAAATACGCTGAAAGAATATGAAATATTATTCCATGCTTGGAGCATGAAATACACCAAAATATATAATTTAGGTTTTGCATACCATAGAGATAATTTGCTGCTAAAAATTTTTCAGTATTAACCAACCTAGGATATCTTACAAAAAAGAAGTACATGCATATGAAAACAGGCTGAGAGAGTTGGGGTTGTTCAGCCCGGAGAAGAGAAGGCTCCGGGAAGACCTTATTTTGATCTTCCAGTACTTAAAGGGGGTTTATAAGAAAGATGGAGAAAGACTTTACCAAGGCCTTTAGTGACAGGACATAGGGCAATGGTTTTAAACTGAAAACAGGTAGGTTTAGTTGTAGCCCTCTACAACTACCTGAAAGGAGGTTGCAGAGAGGTGGGGGTTGGCCTCTTCTCCCAGGGGAATAATGACAGGACCAGAGGCAATGGTCTGAAGTTGCGGCAGGGGAGGTTTAGATTAGATATTAGGAAGAATTACTTTACTGAAAGAGTGGTCAGGCACTGGAACAGCCTGCCCAGGGAGGTGGTGGAGTCGCCATCCCTGGAGGTATTTAAGAAACGTGTAGATGTGGCTCTTCAGGGCATGCTCTAGTGCCCGAGATTATTGGGGTGTGGTAGGGTGTTGTATGTGGTGCTGTTGGTATGGGGCTTGGTTGGTGGGTGTTGTGTGGTGTGGTGTTTGTTATGGGTGTGGTGGTTTGATTGTTTTGTTTTGTTTGTTTGTTTTGTTTTGTTTTTTTGCTGTGTGGTTGGACTCGATCTCAGAGGTCCCTTCCAACCACCGAGATTCTGTGATTCTGTTTAGATTTGACATAAAAATGAATCTTTTAATGATGAGGGTGGTGAGACAGAGGCACAGGTTGTCCAAGGGAAGTTGTGGAGGCCTTATCCCTGGAGGTGTTCAAGGCCAGGCTGGATGGGGCTTTGAACAACCTGGTCTAGTGGGAGGTGCCCCTGGCCATGGAAGGGGCGTTGGAACTTGACGATCTTTGAAGGTACTTCCCAACCAAAACCATTCTGTGGTTCTATTTCCACATTGCTGAAAAATGCCAACTGTCAGGCTGCAAAGAACAGCCTGGGATGATAAAGGTTCATTCTGAGAATGTGTATCCAGCAAAGAAAGCATTAAATGGTTTCCTCTTTAAGCATAGCTGCTCCATTCATGAACACGGTCCCTCCTCTGGCTACTGGAAACTGCAATGAAAGAAATAAACGCAATTCACAAAGGGCCTGCAACAAGTACAGGACGTTCTTATCCAAACTTCATTAAAAAGAGTTTTGATGCAAAATATGGTATTTCTACCCACTTAAAAATCACACTGAGTCATCTGAGTGAATGTTTGGCAATGGCAATTCTGAAAAATGAGAACGGTTTGTGCCCACTCAAAAAAAAAGAATTGTAAACTGTCAATAAAGTCAAAAAGTATCACTACTTCAGCCAAAAAAAAAATTTCAAATCAAGACACTCAATTTGTCAAAGTCAGGTTTTTAGAGACAAAATAATCAAGGTATTTTTTAATGTGGCATGACTGTCAGCATGAAAAATAATCATGCTTTCACTGGTACACTTGGCAACAATTTATCATAATGTTCACTGACATTAAATACTGAGGAAATTGAGTTTCTGGGCTAACTCTAGAGAGCACAGGAGAGCTCCTGCCCTGGCAAGCAGAAGGCAGGTGGTGGGGGGGAAGGAAAGAGCAGGTGCTCTGGGCCAGAGGCTCTGCCTGACAAGCTCCGACTCCCTCCAACACTCAAAAACCAGGACACCGTTACAGGTTTCCTGAAGATGTGCCACAACTTGTCTACAAAAGGCAACAGTACTCAGGTACAGGAACTCGACAGGAGAAAGAGGCCCGGGTGAGTAGAGCTGTAGGGGTGAGGTGGGTGACACTGTCACCAAACCCAAGGCAGGAAGCACGGGGAAGGTGGTCTGAGTTCAGCAAGGCTCAGCCCTTAGTGCTTCATCACATGAAGAGACAGCATCTCATGCACATCAAGATGATCACAGGATCACCAGTGAAATAAACACCTATTTAAGTGATATGGGTTGTGTGTGACAGTATCTTCCTCAAATGGATAGCAACCGTTTCATTCTACCAATTTCCAGTTCTCTTGTTTGAAAAAGGAAGTACATAATAAACAAATAAAGGAACCTGAAACAGGTGGCATAAAGCTAGAGATCTCCTCATCTTTCAAGTTGACTTATTTGATCCAGAAAAAAAAGGAACAAAACAACCTAACAGCTTTTATTGCTTCAGCAAATGCTTCCTACTTCTTTTCTTTTTAATGGCTGCTTGTTGGTTGTTGTTTTTTTTTTTTTTCCTTCATTTTAAGGAAGATTTAGAGGTCTACTCAGGAGAAGTACAGAAAAAGTAGTAATTTTTTCCCATGGTTCTACTGATCGAGACAGCATAAATAAGGATGCAATTTACTTATCAAATCCAGGTTTTCCAATGAATTAGTAAAACTCTTATAAAGTTTCTCTGGGATGAAGGCTCTTATAACTACTCAACCCACTTAAGCTATCAGTAAAATACAAGTAATCATCATTATGCGTTTGCCTATTAATGATGCTACTATCTACATTTAGGAAAAATATTAGACAATAGTATTAGAAAAATAAGACAATTGAAACCACGCAATCAATTTGAAACAAGCATCAAGGCCCTTCAATTAGATTATGTGTATGTCTGGGATGATATTTTGGGAAAGTTTTTTTAAATCCAGCTGGCATTGGCTTTTTCCCCCTCTGCTCAATACCTGACTACTCAGCCAAGAGTGCCTGACCCATGGCTGGTGTAACCACCAAGTGATTTCGGAGCTCACAGTGCCCAGCGTCACCTGCTGAACCACCACCCCCAGTCCCCACAGCAGCCCAAAGCGCCCAGGAACCCATTCACCCAAAATGCCTGTATTTACATTCAAAAAAAAAAATCCCATTTACTAAAGGTCAGTTTAAATTTCATGTAAGGGGAAAAATAACAGGGAACCACAGTCAGTCAGTAGCTCAATGGCACAAAGACTGGAACACTCAATAAAAAATAAAAGTCAAGATTAAATTTATGTGTAAAGTACATAGGTTTTCTCATAAGATGACAACACTCAATGAGCTTTGACGTTTTAAGTCAAAAAAAAAATCCCTTTAAGTGATGTGGTCACTAAAGCATGCAAGAAAAATTATTTAAAGCAAAGGGTCATAGCAGACTGGAGAATTATCAAATACTTTTACTACAGCTCTTTGATATGCAGAATGGTATTTTCTTAATTAGTGTTGCGCTCTCCAGATAATAACTTATTAAATCTATACATACAGAGACTCGAACAGGTTCACAGCGACCTGCACAGTGTCACTAGCTAACTGTGTGCCACCTACTCCACTGCGGATCTGATTTTCCTTGACAGTTTAGAACCTGTGAATGATACGTGATCATAGGTGAAATAAAAACAATAAAAGGGGGAAAAGGAGACCTTGAGACAAAAGTACCCTGAAATATAAATTACTATCCTTTTGTAGAATAGTGTCAAACAGTATCTGCTTTAGAAATAAACGAGCTCCACATTACTAATGCTATCCTCCTATATCTCTGCATTTCTTGTCCTCATTCACTTTGCCCCAACTTTCTTAACCCTTCTGAGTTCACATCTTTCTTTAAATACATTTCTTATTTCCCGTATATATTTTTGTATGTCATTTCACACAAATGTGACTATATTTTAATAAAAATCCGCATAGCAGTTTATAGTAATTTATTTTGAATCAAGACCACATTTACACTTTCATTAGGACTGAGATACCTGACCTTTCTTCGTTTGGAAAAAAAAAAAACACAAAACAACAAAAAACCACCAAACAAACCACACATCCCAGTCACTTCCATCCAAATTAAAATCCCTGGAAGACACATGAAACTTCCGGTTGGGCAAGTCCTTAAACCAGTGATGAGGAGAACATGCTACAGTCTGTTTCTTTTTAAGCTCTTTCCCAAAGCTTTCCTTACTGCTTCTGTCTCCGATGGGACAGTGGACTACACAAATCTTTGCTNCCTTCTGAGTTCACATCTTTCTTTAAATACATTTCTTATTTCCCGTATATATTTTTGTATGTCATTTCACACAAATGTGACTATATTTTAATAAAAATCCGCATAGCAGTTTATAGTAATTTATTTTGAATCAAGACCACATTTACACTTTCATTAGGACTGAGATACCTGACCTTTCTTCGTTTGGAAAAAAAAAAAAAAAAACAACAAAAAAAACCCACCAAACAAACCACACATCCCAGTCACTTCCATCCAAATTAAAATCCCTGGAAGACACATGAAACTTCCGGTTGGGCAAGTCCTTAAACCAGTGATGAGGAGAACATGCTACAGTCTGTTTCTTTTTAAGCTCTTTCCCAAAGCTTTCCTTACTGCTTCTGTCTCCGATGGGACAGTGGACTACACAAATCTTTGCTCTGACAACTCAGCAACAGAAGTATGTAGAAACAGACATACTTGCAACAGACCATGCAAAGATTTCCAGATTTTTCAGTCTTCTGGAATTAGAAAGCCAGCAGTAAAAGCAACTCATAATGCTAACCATCCTTCCCATACTGCCAGCGACCACCTTAACAAACATACGCCCTCCAGTGCTAAAAGAATGAGTAAAATTAAGAAGAGTTAAAACTTCAGTCTCAGGTGAATAGCATCACCATTTTAAAGTCATGTTTACTGAAATCTACTCTAGTTTCAACATTATTTTAAACACCATAATCTGTGGAACACTATTTTTCCACACTAGACAACTGACACTTCTCCATCTAAATAAAAGCAAACAGAGACAATGAAGTTGCTCATCACTCACTGCCTGTGTCTGATGTTCTCCACTAATCAAGTTCCCATTTTATGCTGACCTCATGGAACAAGACAAAACAATTATTTTTACAAAAGGGAAATGTGCAGTTGCAGAACACTAACAACTGTCTGGGGCAGCCATAAATTGCTTTTATTTTAAAATTCAGTTTGAAGGTTCCTTTGACTTCTGCTACAATAACAAATGGAAATACCATTTGCCAAGAGACAGACCAGCTGCTTCAGGGTCTCAGATACATCATTTCCCAACACCCACAAGCCTCCAGAATAGCTGCTTCACACCTTTACAGCCTCACGTATATATGTATATCCTTTAGCAAGACCCACAAGCCTCCTGCACTCATATAAAGTATTGAAAACAAACACACACACACACACACAAAAAACAACAAAAAAAAAAAAAAAAAAAGAGAGAGAATTACCCTATTCTCTCTTTCCTCTCACCCTTAGAAAGGGCAGACCTTCCCTCAGAGCAGCAGGAAGTACAGGGCTCTTTCTGTAGCTACAATTGAAAACAACTGTTCAGTCAACACAAAGGGAGATAAAACTTATCAAACGTCAGGTGCTTGTTGAACACGCTAAGATCAAACAATGCCTTCAGCTTTAATTTTTAACATCCACTCAACTTATTATTTTTATTTCATACACGGAAGACACTAAGCAGCACAGCACCTACTGGCTATTTTCCATTAACTGTTTTTTATTAACAAAGAACTGATGCGTGGTCATTGTCAAGGAATACTTCTTACTTGTTGAAAGTATAGCGTGGAAAGAGGAGCGTAGTTGGTAGGAAAAGCAGTAAGTGTATTGAAGGTGACAGCTAAGAGGACCACAATCTCGGCACGTTATGTTCCCTGTGTGTCTAAGATCCAAAAGCACCATCCCTTAGCAGCAGAGGCAGGACATGCTTCAGTGTGCTCTCCCTCCAGTGCCCTCACTAGCCAAATTCTAGATGAGGAGGTCCTGCTGAAAACAAGCAAGAAAACCCTCCCAAAACAAAATTAAAAAGCATTGTTTTTTGTGGACTCTGTGTGAGTCACTGTAAAGAGCTGCTCGTAATTCTTCAAGCGTGTCTGTGTTAATACCCTCTCAGAAGACTGGTAACAACATCCTACGTGAAAGAGGGTGACTGTCACTACAAAAACAGCGACTACAAGATTTGGTGTCTGATCCTGCAGCAGGCTATGGGTCACAGCTCTTGGAGGAAAAAAAAAAAAAAAAGTAGAGAGATTATTCCAAGTAGCTCTCTTATAAATTTCATAAAATGGGGATGTTCCTGAAGCATGAAGAGGATGAAGTCTGTGCTTTAGTCAGACAAGCTTTAATATTGATGGGAGAAGTTTATCAGCCATATGGTAGCAGGCTGATATACATTGACTAATCCATTTTGAAATCCTAAGACAGAAAATAGCTTGCCCTTTTACAAGTGCCAAAACAAGACACAAAAATACAAAGCAACAGCTTAAAAGGCTTTGCCTTATTGAGGCAATCCAAAGCAGCCTGAAGCGTGGAGTGTGAAATTTCTTCCCTTCCAAAATTAATGGTCTTTTGGGGAAGAAATAAAGAAAAAAACCCAAAAAACCAAACACGTTCATAGATGGTGTGAGGAGCCAGCTTCAGGTGAATTCTCCCACATCTCCTTGCCCTTATAGAGGGTGAGAGGAGCCAGCAGCAGCTTAGCACAGCACCCTCACCAAGCCCAGACCTGCAGGACACGTACCTATGGAAAACCAAGAGCTGCCAGAGCACCAGCTGCGCTGCCTCTCATCAGCAGAGACACAGTGTGCAGGGGAACAATTTGTTCCATGCTGTGGAGAGTTACTGTCTTTTAGATATAGTGTGATGAACCAACGTTACCTGGAGAAACTGGAATGAAGGAAGAAAATGAATATATTGACTAGCAGCAACTAGCAGCAGGACAAAGCTCTGTAGCAATATTGCTCTTGACGTGGTCTACGTGAAAGCACACAAAGAAAGGCACTCTAGAGCCTGACTGATCCTCACTGATCAATCTGGTCTAGCACACCTACTCACAGAAGAGGGATCTGGGTAGCCATGTATCACCACAGAAGAGCTGCAGCTCCTGTCGTAGCTCTACAGCAGAATTTGGCTTAAAAGGAAGATCAATAAAAGCACATGTTTCTTTTAATGAAATCTAAAACATGTTTTCCTCTATGATATTTCTGATATAGCCTACTATAATCATTAAAATAACTTACACTAAAACTGTAAGGAGTATTTGCTCTCTTTAAAACTACTGAGCAGACAGAAGTCACCATCTCTAACCAGAGTTTGCTCAAGTCCAAAAGCAGATTTCAACAGGAGAAGCCTCTTGTGCCGGTACAAAACAACTATTTTCTTCATTCTGTCTCCAGATAGCACATTCCAGATTATTAAAGCTGGCCAGGACCTTAAGGTTAACAGCTGGATTTTTCCTCTATTCAAGTCAGAACAAGAACAGCAACAGGCCCGAGGACAGCTACTAGTTCTAAAGCCTTAGAGGGCTCAGTTACCAAAATAATCCCTTCAGTCCACACATGACACATAAGAACAAATTCCTATTTCAAATAGTCGTATGTCAGTGCATTTACATTAATTGAAACCACATTAATATTAGAACACTCTACACTTCCATTTTAAGCCTTCAGTTGAATGCCAAGTGTAAGATACCATCACTGCACGTGTAACTGTAACAAGATGGGAATTTCTAAAACATAATTTAACAACTGTTGGAGAAACAATATTTCTTTTCAATCTGTTTTGGTATTTATTCAATATCTTTTTGCTCATCTTTTTTAATGAAAGATTTCACCGTGCATATTAAGTTACTATTGAAATAAGTGTTTTAAATCATATTGTGGAGATTTAAAAAGGGATTTAAATCATTTCTAGAATTTCAGCATCCATGTGGAAAGAAATAATTTAATACATTACTAAGCTATAGAGCATGTTTAATTTAGGGAAGTAATACTGACCCACTGTATGAATCATTCACCTTTGCCAAGTAAAGTTCATTTTGCTACGGAACAGCACAGATACTGAAAACCAATTCCTGTGAAGATAATTTTCTCTTGAAAAGACGGGGAACTAGTAACAACACAGGGGAAGAACATTTCTAAATTAAACCACAAATATTTGCCCTCTCCACCCAGGTACCAGGAGCACATCATACAGCACACCACCACTATTTCCAATGACGTGGCAAACCATAACTAGTGAGCAAGTTCAAGTGGCCTTGTAAATTCACACATGCAACATTTCCAGTGTATTTCCCTAAAATAATAAACAAGAATCGTCCTTCCTGGTATTTGAAACTATAACTAGCACATCATTTGCATTGTGATCTTTCTTATCTTTCAGTTATGCAACTTGGGTGTGAGGGCAAGGGACATAATTTAGCGATAGACACATCATTGAGGAGGCATGTTTTGTAAATAAACCTGTCATTCACCTTTGAAAGACACAAGTCATCACAACGTTATGTTTCTCCCCACCTCCCACGCTGGTTATAGGACAGTATGATGAAAGAATAAAGCCACTATTCATCATAATAACATGAAGCTGATAATACCTACTTCCCAAAACCAGATTTAGGGGAAAGCGGGAGCAGGACAGCGACCGACACACAAACCCAAGTAGCCCTTACAAGCTGTGGAAGAAGTTTTGCTTCAGCAGTGATGAGCCTCTGGCTGTGTCTGCAGGTCCCAGGAGGGGAAGCCTCCGGGGCGATGAGGGGTCCCCTGGACCTGTCCTCAGTTTCCCTTCCCAGGAAGCAAAACCTTCCCTTCCAGCGCCGTTCCTCAAGACATCTCCCACACCTCTTGAGGCATCCCTCTCACCTCCAGGGTTCAAAAGAAAGCCTAGGAGTTACGAGGCACGAGTTTTAACACAGAACCCCAATGAAAACCACACACACCTGCCTGTAAACACAGCACGTAGAGTGACACTTGCGTAGAACAAACCTACGCCACACGAACCGAGCTACCCTTGGCGATATCTGTCCCCTCGCTCGCACCTACTCGGAAAGGAGGCGATTCCCAGGGGAAGAGGGCACAGCCACCAGGCCAGAAGTTCAAAGGTAACGCTTCCACGAACCAGCAAAACCGCGTGGGCGCAGACACACACACACACGCCCTCCCCTAGGCACCCAGGGTGTTTTGAACCGACTTACAGCTCGGAGGGGCCTTTTCAACACTGGGAAGCTGAAGGGACCCAGCCGGCCTCCGCCTGAACGGCCGACACTTCCCCGGCGCCCTGCTGACCCGGCACCCGCGGGCACCGCCGCGGCCCAGGGACCCCAGCCCTCCCTCCCTCCCTCCTCCCCACCGCGGCCTGGGCCCGGCCGCCGCACCTGTCCCCCCACCCCCGGCAGGCGACTACCGGCCCCGGTAGCGGCTCCTGAGCCCTCCGCGAAGGGCGGCAGCCCCGGGACGGGGACACTGCGCTACACACAGCGGCCTGGTCAGCCCGCAAGGCGCTGCCGCGCACCCCCGCCCGACCCCCCGCCCGCCCGCGGCCTGCGGGAGAGACCGGCGGCCGCCTCCCGGGGGTCTGCCGGGCCGCCTACCTGGGCTCTTGAGGTTGTAGCGGGCCTCCATGGCTGCGGGCACCGCTCGCTCCCTCCGCGGCGATTCCGGCAGCGGCGGCCGGGACAGGGGGCGGTGGCGAAGGAGGAGGAGGAAGAGGAGGAAGGCCGGGCCCGGCCCAGCCCGCCTCGCCTCGGGAAACTCCCCTGACGTGGCAGCGGCGGCCTCGCCGTGACCGCGGAGGGAGGCACCTGCCGCCGCGTCTCCCCGCCCCGCGGCCT
Source organism: Calidris pygmaea (assembly GCA_003697955.1). Taxonomy (NCBI): domain Eukaryota; kingdom Metazoa; phylum Chordata; class Aves; order Charadriiformes; family Scolopacidae; genus Calidris; species Calidris pygmaea. The sequence goes on from QJSC01024990.1 coordinate 574,362, forward strand.
GGCCCCTCGGCGGGGCCCGCCCAGGCCGGGGCGCGGAGCAGGCCGCGCAGGGGGGGGGGGGGGGGCTGGGAGTAGGGTAGGCCAGGCCAGGCCAGGCCGCGGAGAGAGGTGAAAAGGCGTAAAATTCACCACCCTTCGCCGCCGCAGCGGGGAAGGAGGAGGCGGAGGCAGGTTCCAGCAGCCGTGGTGTGACCCCGCGGCGGAGCCGGGCCGCCATGTTGCAAGGACAAGGCCCACGGTTCTGCTGGGTGCCTGCGAGAGTGAAAACGCCTCCCCGTCTCCCTATCGTCTCGTCTCTGCCTTGAACCGCAGAGGTCGTGGGATGAGGTGCCCCAAGACCTCACGGCATGCGGAGGTTGGTTTGAAAGCGGGGAGGGGGATTAGAAAAGGGGCTTCCAGGACCCTGCGCCAAAAGACGCGCTGTCGGGCTTGGTAGCATCTTGTTCGGTGGTTTTCAGGGCCATGAAGGGCTGAAGTAGTGCCATACACCAAGGACTGTTACTGCTTCAGGCAAGAATTAATCAACAAGAGCTTGCCTTGATGGGCAGATCCCCTCGTCCACCCCACAGTGCCAGAGGAATTGTTTACATGTACGACTTCAGTTTCTCTGCCGCCTCGTTACAGCCGCAGTACACTTGGGATAGCATTTTGAACAGTTTATAGCTACGGAAATATGTAACAAATTGAAATGGTCATGTTCTCAGCAGTCTCCGTTTCCCTTTAATTCACTACAAGCTGTAAATAGGAAACATGTCTGAGCTTTTATGCGCTTGTCTTCAACAGCATAAGCTTGAAACTCTTGTCTCTAGCTCATGAATTATCCTTAATTTCATCTATGTTACTTTAATATTCTTGCTAATCATCTTTAAAAAATATTTTTTTCATGTTTTCTTTTTCATTCTTTGATGGAACAGCAGTGGAAAACAGTTGTAAACAAAAACATCTGAGCAGGTTTATTTTTTTCACCTCCTCGTGTTCTCAGAATTGCAAAACCAGGCGTTACTCTTCCCTTTCTCGTTGGGTTGCATCTCGTGATGTTGTGGTAACAGCAATAAGTAAATAAAGCAACTTCACCTTAACAAGTAGCTGAATTTTCAGAGGGGCAAAGTGATCTTCCTTTTTACAGGACAAAGCACTACGAATAATGTAAAGCATAAATAACATATATAGCAGAAGGGAAGGGATGGCACCAGACCTTGGGGTTGCTTCTTACACTAAAAGCACCCCAGGGTACATTTAACAGCCAGAACCTCTTGATGGCATCTCAACGTCTCTGGCTAACAGCGGCTGATCTGATGGCTCGAGATGGTGAGCTGCAGGCGCTGGGTGTCATGTTTACAAACTGGTTTGGTCCTTCTTAGCAGGTATGTCCCATCTTTCCTCATTTGCTGGGGGCCATCTTGCTGTGCAAGTGGGAGAAGGGCTCTGGGACCATCTTGTGACTCAGTCTTGGCCTTCCCCAGAGTGGGAGAGCAGTATTTTGCACTTGGAAATCTGGATTTCCATGTAAAAAGATCTGGGATCTATTCTGATAGAAGATAATTTTAAAAATGGTATTTTAGTGTGAATAATGACATGAATCAAGCAGTGAATTATGAACTAGTTAAGAGTAATGTGGAGTTCAGCTTTCCCTTCTGTGCTCTGGCTTTTGACCCTGGTCGCACTTACAATCTCATTTTATATAGTTCAAGGGGGAAGCACCTGCAGTTCACATGAAACTCAGGCTTTTAGCTAAAAAAAGAAATACACAGCCACTGTTAATACATGACAGCTAAACACTATCGAAAATAAGCTGAATAGACTTGAATTGTCAGTAACAGAAGTTCCCTGATGGGACGTATACGTTTTCCCCTTTTAAGGAGGCTCCATCGTGGCCTGGCTGGGTGCTGGAGTTGTCACCACATGGAATTGTGCAGAGCTGGCAAGTATGAAAGGGCTTGGATTTTCAGCCATATTATTAGTTAAAAGTCAGAGCTGCAGGAGGTGAATGCTGCCAGCTGAAACACCCGATTCCCGGGGAGTAGTCAGCGTAGGGGTAGAAATCCAGGGATTAATTCCCAGCCCCGTGTGTCAGCAGCTGCTCGGGGCAGACGAGGAGCGGGCACTGCAGAGCTCCTGCACAGTGTTGCCTGTCCCGAGCAGCAGCATCCCTCCTCTTCCCGACTCCCATCAAAAATGCCATTTGGATTAGTGTTTTCATCTGCCTTTTGTTTCCACTTTTGCACGGAGGAGCCATTTTGTGCTAGAACACGTGCTTTTTTAAAACCAAACGCCGAATATAGTAGCAAAATTGCAGTCAAATCCTACATGCTGGCAGCGCTTCGTGTAGCTTGTGTATCCCGTCATATGATCTAACTTAGTGAAAAAATAAATGTGGTCAGCTGAAGCAGATAGAAACTGAAAGTTTGCCTGGCCGCTGCTGCAACAAAGATTTCATTATTTAATACCACACTGAATCCTTGCAGAAAGATTTTGTACAACTTCACCAAGTTGGTTGCAGGACAGCAAGAATCGGCAGTTTTGACAATTCAAAATATTGAAAATTTTGTGGCTTTAGTAAATTATTTACATTGAAGTAAGGCTTCAGTTTGACCAAAAAAACCCACTAATAATTTCTAGTAATTTTTTTTTTTTTAATTTCTAGTTTCCGAGAAGATGGTTTTGCCCATGTTTCTGTGTACTTTTCTGCAGTTGTGGTATACTGATTCTTTTTTTTTTGGCTGGAAACGGAGACTCTGATACAGCCACTTAGCTTCAGAGCAAAGGAGCACACACAGGCTCTTGCAAAAAATATTAGAAAATTAATGACGATCATAAGGTCTTGTAAAATGCACATTACAAAATTAATGACAGTCAGAAGGTCTGATAAAATGCATAATTCTTCAGTTGCAGCCATTTCTACTGTGAAAGAAAGGCCAAATCAGAGTGAAAACAGGGACAGAATTCTGCTGGACAACTGCATATTATGGGTATACATTTCGAGCTGATTACCAGCATCTCACTTTATGACTAACAGAGAGAAACGGGAGCTTTTACAGCAGGATTCATCTTGCCTGGAACAAATGTTAGCTGTAGATTTAACAAATCATGCTTTAAAAGATCCTGGATTTCTCCATTAGCTGCAAAGGGTGATTAGGCTGTCACCTGTGTACTAGACGGTCCTCGTTAGGTATTTTCATATGTATGTGGAGCTGCATCTGATTTATAGAGCTCTCTATAGCTGATACAGATTTGTCATGCGTTTCCCCTCAGTTTAAAAGAATTACAAACATTTCAGTCGATAGAGCCTCTTATTTTCAACAGTTAAGACTCATGATGAACTGACTTTAAAGGTCCAAGAGGGGAGCTCAGCAGGTAGCAATGGGAGTGACAGAGTTCAGCGTGTGGAGTTGGGGGGACGGACACCAAGAAGCCTCCAGCAGTAGCCCCCAGAGAGGTAATTCCTCAGGAAACCTCCCCTTTCTCTTGGAGGCAGGACACCTGTGTGACAAAGGGGTTTGGTGTCTACGCTTGGGTCTGAGGCATCAGTGTATGTTCTTGCAGATCTCAGGGAATGAAGCCAGGTGACGTGACATTGAACTGTTACCTATTTCTCTGGGCAGGTCATGTCATTGTGAGAGGTAAGGTACGTTTCAACACTGTCTACTATACATTAAGTGATTACCTAAACTCAGTTCAGTGTGGGGTTTGTATGCCTTGTTGGCTGCCTCATAAATTCATCTACAAACCATTCCTTCAGGAGAAGGTTTGAGATCACAAAGACTTATGACAATACAATAGTTCTTTGTACGAAGCATTCACACCCTGCTTTCACCAATTCACAAAATGTAGAGCGGTTTTGCTTCATTTATAACGCTGCCCTTTCAATACAGACAATTAGCTCCAGAATTAAACTCTAAGGGAATTAAGGAATCTAATATTAATATGCCTGTATTACCAGTGGGAACAGATATGACTCACTTGGAAGAGAAGTCATTATTGTGCTCTTTGGTGACTAATACAGTCTCAGCTTTTAAAATCCTTTATGTGAATTGAGACCTGGTAAATCTGGATTCAACAAGTGCACCTCCTCCTCCTCCTCACCGATGAAAACAAGCGCAGCGTTGTGTAACCAGTGCTCCTGTAGCAATCGCACAGATGCACGGTGCTTCTCAGGAAAGCGATTACTGTCTTTTCTTCAAGCTTAGTTCTAAAGCAACCCGTCTCACAAAATGGGCGGCTTTGCCAGCTGACTTTTAATTAGCCTTGTTTCAGAAATGGAAGAAAGAGAACGAGGGAAGAAGTTACCAGATGGCTGTAACTGCTCAAGCAAGCGAGTGCCTGATGTGGACCATCAGCCCAGAGCTCGTGCAACATCTTGCAGTAGCCCACACTACGTGAAGCCAAAATAAAGGTACATGTTTTTCACCTTTTTTTTTTGCCCCTGCCCCAAAGAACAGGAAGAGTCAGGCCAGTCACTTGACTCACCCCCCTCTGGCATCATCGTTTTAATAGTTCAGGTGCTTCCCTGGTTCAGAAGAACTGTGCAAAGGCGCAAGCCAAAGCTGAGGCTGTCTGAGCGACAGCTGTCGGAGTCTCTGGACTTCCCTGATGTAGTGACTCGTATTTTAGCAACTACAGGTAATAGCAGAAATTTTCTCTGGTGCATATTTTTACCATCCAAATTGCAGAGAGAGCTAGATAGTTGGAGGGTAGTTGTGAACTACTCCAATTAGAAATTATTTTGCTCCCATGCTATATTTGGGGAGAAAATGCCAGGCAGAGCCTTTGACTCGTGCACACGGTTCTTCATGAGCCTTCCTCTTGAGGGCTTCAGGCCCCATATTTTCTTTTTGTCACTTTTTCCCTCTATGTGAGTTGCTCCCCATGGCCCTTCACTTTAACTTACTCCCATAAGCTTCCTTCTGGGAAGGGAGACTCTGTCTTCACAATTACACGGCAGCCAGAGGGAGAGCGGTCAGGGTTACATCTGTTGGAGCGCCACCAAGGAGTGTTTCCACCCCATCCATTCCAAAGACGTTACTCATGACTCTAGTGTGAACTTGCGTGTACCCGCTTGCGTACAGCTGCTTGAATACAGCTCCTCCTGACTCAGCAATGGCAATAAAGGATTTATGAGCAGGCTCTTAATTTAAAGCTCCTCAAAATAGTGTTTTACAATCGGCATAAGGATGATTAAAGCTTACCATGTCATTAACCAAGATATATTGAGTTATCAGTTGTCTCTGTGAGCTCCCTGTAGGTATCTGGGATGCCCAGGAGTTTCTCAGATGGTTAGTGGAAATCTTGGGCTTGATTCAGTTGCACACCCATGAGCATCTGATGCCAGATGAGGTATCCTGAGGTATGGCAGACAGAAAAATGGAGCAGAACCGTATGATATGGGATACCAGAGCCTTTCTGAACGAAGCAGTAGCTGAAGGCCAGGTGGAGAGCCTAGAGCACCTCCAGTGATGTGAGGAACCAACGCAGGCAACTGGACTAAACCCCTAATGATGACAATCAAGAGAGCCCACAGTGTGGCTCTGCTGACTGAACAGGTCTACCCTCTGGCAAGTTGAATTGCTCTCTGGGCTCCAGCTGACCATGTTAACCTGCTCTCCAGCACTGGCAAGTCACCTCCCTCTGCAGTTCCAGCTGCTTGGGCTCCAGAGCACAGCTCCACCGCCTTGGTTGAGCACCCCCCAGGGGATCGCTGCACCCCTGGCCAGGCAAGGTAAGGCAGCACCAGAGATGGAGGTAGGGTTGTTGAGATGAAGCCCAGAAGAAAAACACTGATGTGAAAAGGTATAAAATGCTGAAAGGCAGAAGTGGAGAGTTGGAAAAAGGCAGTCTGGTGACACTGCCCAGTGAAGACTCATCTGGTGTCTTGCAGGGGGAGGTGAGCATGTTAATGCTCAGTCTGGTAGCTCGCTAGTCATAGCCCCCTGTAATAAATCAATACATTATTACTTTATATTTCTAAATTGTGTGTATCTGCTTGCAGGGGTTTTTTTTGCAGGTGGCGGAAGGTGCCTAGCAAAGCGACCCACGAGGGGTGCAGACTGGCAGGGGATGAAAGCTGCAGAGGAATTTTGTTATTCTTAAAGAGGGATAACAGAAGCTGAAAACAATTGTGCGGTCTGGTGTTGTCATAACTATTCAAATTAGAGATTTCTAGGTTGGATTTTATGGGCACTATTAATGGTAGCGATATAAAGAAGGGAACGAATTTCTCCCATCCTGAGGAACTTTTAAGGATGTGCTCAGTTCACGGGAGCAGGAAGCTTTCATGGGAGAGGGTGCACTGAGAACAGCAGGAAAGGCATTTATAGTCTGCCAAGAGAACATTACATTTAAAAACAATGCTCAAGTTTCTGCATAACAGGCTCTATGAAGAATTGCAGAACTTGGAATGACGACTGCTGCTTGATGGATAAAAAAATGTGGAATTGAAATACGAAATGAAATTGCTGAAGGAACAGGAGTGGAAACAGTGCTGAGCCAGGGGGACAGGACTGGTGGGAGGGAGCTGCTTTGTGTGCCTCTGCTGCAGAGCTCCCGTTCAGCACGTCGGGTGTGAGACCAGACAGCGTGATGAATGGCACACTGGCAGTCAAAAGAAGTTCCAGCAGCTGCGAAGGGAGTATTGAAAGAGAAGCAATTTGTGAATCAGACCATTTGGCTCGCCAGAGGATGATTCAGTTGTTGGAAAGGGCACTGCAAAAAAGCAGAGTGAGGTTCCACCTCTCAAGTGCGAGGTTTAGAGACAATGATGGCCCCTGGGACCTTTGGATTTTTCTGAATCCTTTTGAATTGGCTCTACTGGATTTCGCAGAAGGCACACCCCTGTTCTCCCTGTGTGCTGCTTCGCAAAAGGAGTTGAAGCAGATTACGTTTCCCACGGCTCAGATGGCTTTTGTTATCAAAATAGTCCCCCAAACCGATGTTGATGTGCATGAACAACAGGGGAAAATTCAATCAGTAGTTGATTTAACCTCAGAACAAGTAGGAGTTCTATCACAGGTGTCAGGTCCCTCGAATGGTACTACTGCCAAGTGGATGGTGGGGCCTCTGGAAACCCCAGGAGAGCTGCTTAAAGATGTTAACTTTATTGCTAGGACATCCACCGCTCCATCCGGTCAGGCAGCTTTATCAGCAGCACTGGAGGAATTCCAGCTGCAGAAGAGAACTCACAGCACTGGGTGCGAAGGACTCTGAAAGCATTACTGGCTCCCAAACTTAGATTGGTTGTTTTATCTGGAGGAACAGAACGCCGAGGAAGGGCTAAGAGCAGTATTTATCAAGGAAGCAGGCACTAGGTATGAGACTCGGGTTTTGTGTGGGAAGGAGCAAGGAGACAGCCTAATTAGGAGGACCAAGAACATAAAGTTGTAGTGATGAATGGATTGGTACTGGCTGAGCGGCCACCTACCTGACATACAAACACCTACATGCAAATCTGAGTTCATCTGGGTCAGAAACTCACAGTTCTGATGAGAAAGTGTATTAGGACTACAGCATTCCCTGATGCTAGCACTCTTGTGGAACTCTCATGCTCACCACAGCTTATACCCCTTAGCATCGACAAGCTGAGGTTCCTCTTGGACATCATCAGGCTGTTTGCTCTCCCTGCACTGAGCTGAGGCTGCAGAACATCGCTGCTCTCTTGCTTTAGAAATCCATTTCTGATTTCCAGTGTGAATGTGTTCATAGAATCGTCAAGGTTGGAAGGATCCTTTAAGATCATCTAGTCCAACCATCAATCTAACTCTGATTAAAAAACCCATCACTAAACCATGTCACCAAGCACTATGTCAACCCGTCTTCTAAATATCTCCAGGGATGGTGCCTCAACCACTTCCCTGGGCAGCCCATTCCAATGTTTAATAACCCTTTCAGTGTCAAAATTTTTGCTTATATCCAATCTGAACCTCCCCTGGTGCAACTTGAGGCCATTTCCTTTTGTCCTGTTGCCTGTGACTTGGGAGAAGAGACCGACCCCCACCTCTCTACACCCTCCTTTCAGGGAGTTGTGGAGAGTGCTAAGGTTCCCCCCAGCCTCCTTTTCTCCAGGCTGAACACCCCCAGCCCATGCCTGGTTTATACTATTTTTACCTACCTCGTCCTTTAGTTCAGCAGAGTCCAGAGTAGCTTTTAGTTCCCACTGAGCGGGGATTAAAACCTATATAAAGGGTAAATCCTACTATAATAGCAAAAGCAGCTCTGATACTGTCCTGTAAATCACCGCCGGGGCACTCCTGCCTGGGCCTTTGAGGACCATATGGTGCAGCTGAGCTCACCCAGACCACCTCACCACGGTTCTACGGGCACATCTTGCTGGGATAAGCCCGTTGTCTTTCTTGGCTTGCATTTTGTGACAGAAGGCAGCTTGGAACACACTACGAAACATTCTGGCCTACACACGAGGCCACTCTCTATTATTTTTTCCCCCCCTCACGTTTGCACTCATCTGTGAGGTGTTTAATCCCAACCCTTCTCAATTTAGGCAGTGTTTAGTTGTTGCTTTGTTTTGTTTGGTTTTTTTTTTTTTTAAAAAAAAGGACATCAGTGTTTTTTTCATGATTAAGAAGTGTTTAAAATCTGACTACCAGCATAAACTGCAACTTGAACAAGTATTTTATGATGCACATACATACCAAGATTACATAAATATGTCATATCTTTTTAAGGATGTTAGTAGAATGTAATGGATTTTATACAATTTAGATATTTTTGTACTGAAGATTTTATCAGTAGCGTTTTGCTCAAGACCTAGCCTGTAGCTCATAATGCTTGTAAGCCAAAGAGGCTGGCAGGAACCAAGGAGACTGGGTACCTGACCTGTTTTATGACAAAACGTACACAGAGATAGCCAAATGAGAAAGGTTAACACAGAAGACACCAGGGAGAAAACAAATGAACAGTTTGTTAGAGTCTTTTTTAAATGCATCCACTTGAAGATACGTACATGAGCTGATGTGCAAATATTAATAGTGGGAAATCAAGTGGGATGTCAACCATGTGCCACTGTATCAGAGGAGCCCAGAAGAATTTGCCAACCAAACTTATTTCTCGTTTTCCACACAGCTGACATGAGCGAAGCTGATGTGTTTGTCTGTAATTGAGTAAATTCAGTTTCAGCTATCAATACGTATTTAGAATCTGAATAAGAAAATTTGGTGTTAATGACCCGATTTCCCTATTGAACAGGCCAGAGATAAAGCCGCAGCAACAAAAATCACTACGGAATAATGTCAGGCACATCATGGGGGAAAAAAAAACAACAGTTCCATCACAAAACATGAGATCTCAAACGATCAATGTGAATTATGCTTTATCAGCACTGTTTACTCCTGTCGATTATAGTCCCATGCTAATGCACTGCACGTCTGTAACCACAGAATTTTAGAAAGACATTAAAGCACTATAACACTTTAAATAACCATGTTCCAGCACATGCTTAAGGATGCATTTCAACTCTTCGAAGAATAGTTAAAGAAAGAAGTTGAAGAAATAGTTAAAGAAATAAGTTAAAGAAATAGTTAAAGAAATGTACTCTGGGCTGCTGCCTATTGAATCACTTACAGAGATTTCCTCCAAGTTGTTGGAACCAATGTTTTATACTTATTCAGCTCCTGACTTTAAAGTGTCTACGGGATAGTAAATTTTTTGGGGGCTTACTCTAAACCAGTGTTTTAAAGAGACATGGCTAGTTCAGTAATGGTCCCTACTACGTCTAGGCAACTCTGATGATACATAAAAATGGAGACTCACAGATCAGGTATTTTGGAAATACTGCACCATTTGGGAAGTGATTCCTTCTTGCACGATTTCCAATTTTAAAAAAAATGGTATCTCAACACTGCCTTATCAGAATTCTCTCCTGGAGCAAATAGGGAATTTAATTTCTTTAAAAGAAAAATGGGAATTTCAATAAAATTTAAAAGAAAGAGATTTGAAGTAATATTTTCTTTAGAAAAAACCCACCAACCCTGCATGCCTCACTCAGTGCTCAATCACTTCAGCTAGAGCATGAAAACCTCATGAGGTACTAATTAGAAAATTACTCAAAAATGAAACACACAAGTCCTCGCCTAACCTGAAAATACCAAAGTTAAATAGTAAAATTAATGCATTTTTGTCATTCTTTTAATTTTATAATTAAACACATTTGAAATGTAAGTAATATGATAAAAATTATGCTTACTCTGGTAATATCCAATTAGAAATTCTATACTGTAACTAAAGTCACCGTCACTAAATTATGCAACGTAATCTATGCCAAATTCTGGAGAAGACTACAAAAACATTGTCTTAGATAAGCTGGTAGTCTCTAAATACAAGAGTGTATGCATGAATACATAGAACTCAGGCCAAATATATGGAAACTACATTCTTTAGTTATGATTCATACCACGGCCAGTATGATGAGATACTTAATTTAAAAAAAAAACAACCAGAAAACAAGGGTCCCGTCCAGCGTGGTAGGTGTTCTTTGTCCCACAGAGTCACCTATGCCTGAAGGAGCGAAGGGAGAAGGACAGAGATTGTGATCCGATGGTGGGTCTCAACAAAATGAAAGACAAACGTGTAGCCAAAAATCATGGCAGCCCTTCAGTGAAAGCCCTGGGGACTGGAGAGCTGTCAGAAGGTGGTGGTAATGGTGGGTAACTCCGAAGACAGCTTTGCCTTGCTTTAACTTAAGGGGTTGGTCTGAAGAGCTGCCCTCACCCAAGATGACAGGTGGTGATAGTACCGAAAGGAATTTGAACTCTGCATTTTTCAAGTGTTCTGCTTTGATTACAGCTACTGTTGTTGTCCTTCACACTGGCACCAGGGCTGGTACTTTTGGTTATGCTCAATGTTTCTCACCTTCCTGAGCGCCTAGAACTGCACTGCTTCCCAAGCGAGCCTTGACGGAGAAACATGACGACGAAATGATGAATGTACAGAACTCCACCTTTGCATTCAAACCACAACTGAACGGAGACCTCCTTACCACGGGTTAAGCCCCTCCTTGTTCAACAGAACCCAGCACACACTGGGGACTGTTAACCCACCGATAAGACATTCAGCATTACGCCTTGCCGCGGCTAAGAGAAAACTTCCCAATTCCATCTTCCCTGCTGCCTCCAGAGCTCTCTCAGCCAGGGGCAGATCAGTTATGAACGAGGTGTAGCTCCCCTTACCTGTTTCTGGGGCACAGAAAGCTGCCTCCCGTTCAGGTCAAGCTCTTCCCACTCCCAAGAGCTGCCGACGCCACCCCCGGACCGCGCATGCCATGGTTTGCGGCGGGACTGGGAAATAAAGGAGTTGTTCTTCCAACTAGAAACTATAAGTTTTGTTAATTAAATTAAACAAACAAAAACAGTGAATACAGAACTCAGAAAGTTAAGTTTTACTTCTTTTTAAGTTTGAGAGTGCTCTGCTGTCCTGGCTGATCCTGTAGCAAGTCTGCCCGTGTTCAATATTAAAATAAAAAGTAGTGATGTATGCCGATTACTGCAGCAGGTAGATTGTCCAGTCCTCATTTTAAGGGTCTCCTCTTGGTTTCAGTCACAGACGTACTGCTGTCAGAGGGAATCGGAGCCCAGAGCTCACATCCTTAGGACTTCCTATCCGTACATCAGGACGTCAGGGTGGAAATCCATGCAAATTCCTCGCTGCGCCGACTGCAGATGTGCAGGCTCCCAGAACAACCTTAGCGATGTAAATTCAACGTTTCAGATACAACACCCTCTTCCTGAAGCCTTACAAAAATACCAGTGCAACATAGAGCCATTTTACAAAACAATTATCTTTATAGAAAGGTATTTTAGTGGCATATGCTGAGGTAAATAATAAAAACAGACCCAACGGAGGGCACGACCAGTGTTATGGAGAACTCCGGATGAAATTTGGCCAAAAGCCTGTTTTATAAAAGCTAATATTAACCTACCAGTTATGATCCCTGGTAAGGTGCTTATTGCTGCAATACTTCAAAATTAGTCTTCAGTTTACAAATTGAAAAATATACGAAATTAGATCTGTATGAATGCTAGGTATTAGCTGTCACAAATTTTAAAAGGCATTGTACCAAGTTTTCTTAATTGTTTACTAACCAATTTGATTGTAGCAGGTAAATAAACTACAGCATACATTTTACCTGACACCATGCATCAAAATCACCATAAAAACTAAGTTTATCAAAGTCCAACTCCACAAGGAAAACATGAAAAAGTGCAAATTATGTACCCAGTATTTCTGTCACAGCTGTTTTTTCTTAATATGGCATGAAAAAGGTTTACAGCATATATTAAGAAAATTCTTACAAGTGTTCACCTCAATGCTTATATATACAACATTTTGCTCAAAGTGCTCACTATATGAAAAAGAACTGATTGGATAAAAATATTTAAACAGTGCTTTCTGAACGTTCAGGGAAAATTCATATAATACATCAGTCCCATTCGTTTTCTTCTTCACTCAGTGCAATGAGATGCAGAAGTCACATCAACTTCACAAAAACTCTGCTTGCCACAGCGCCAGAAAACCCCAGTTACAGTGGCATTCTTGGTGTCCCATTGGGAGTGGGTCTTTTATTTTTTTGCATGTGGCTTTGATGTTTTCGAGATCTTACTACTTTCATTCTGACTTCAAATACTTCTTGTATGGCTTTTCGAAAACAATGGAAATTGTAGTCTATTAATCCTACAGAGACAAAAATGTTTCCATATTAATAAAGACATTTACACAAAAGAGGTAATGAAAAAAATTGCTTGTATTCTACGTTTAGTGAAATACCACACTGTCTCTCTGGAGGTTATAAGAAGTGAGTTTTCCAGGCATTTTTTTCTATGCTAAGCAAAAGCATGTTTGATAAATACAAGTAATTCAGTGAATTTGATAAATACAATTAATTCATATTCATAGTATGTCTGATATTAAATATACTTCTTAGTCTTAAGAGAAAACAACTAGAAGTACAATGGCAGATAATGAAGCCTTAACTTAAAAAAGAGCTTTGGAGACGTGCTGGGTATACAACAAGAACAAAATAGAATCTTTCATAAAATATGGTGTCATTTTGTAAATTTGCTTTACAGAATAACTGTGATAAAAATAAGTAACATCTAGTAATCAAAGAATTTTCATTTTTTTGACAACGCATAAGCTTTGAAATGGATACTTGATAGAAATATTACCAAATAACAGCCAGCTATATTTCTTACAATCTTACATTGTAATTGAAAAATAACACACTAGACATGCTGTTAGTTTACAAACATACACAATAGGCAGATAATATTACCAAGTGAGTGGGCTGAATGTGATCCCACAGAAAAGCTGTAAAGCCCTACTGGTAGTCAATCGGAAGACTTAATGGGTGCTACAATTGTGTAATACTGCAATACAATTTTAGAATTTTGGTATTGAGCTTATGACCTCATTCAAAGTTAATGCCATAAGCTTTAACTCAAATACTGCAGTGTTTTCCACTTCAATTTCCCTAACAGGAGATGATACATATTTCAAGTGGTTTAAATCCACCATGTTAACGTTGTGATTACTTTTTTTTTCAGGAATTATTTTCCCTCTCCCTAGTGTTCAGACAAAATATTACGTGGAAGTCACCATGAACCAAAAGCTAATCTGCATTATCATACCAACACCGTACAGTTAGAGAGTACAGGCCAAGCACGAAGAGTCCCAAACTGCATAGACACAACAACCTGACACAGCTGTGGACAAACCCTGATGGACGTTTATTCAACACGGTGTCTTTTCTGAAACAGTGTTCTTAGTAGGTATGTAAAAGTAATACTTCTTATGTGTATAGGAAAAAAAAAAAAAAGGAAAAAAAAGTGACCACATCTAATGTCCATAGATAATAAAGGCGTTTTGGGTATTAAAGAAAATTCAACCAGTTAAAGTTGTATAAAATAAAAGCTAAACAGCCTATCGAACAGCCCAGCAGACGTGGTAGGAGCGCTCCATTCACAAACACACCAACACTGAGTGGTGAATTACGTATCGCGAGATGGGGACACAAGCCCAGATGATGGCTCATTCTTCTGGACCCAGGGCATTTCACTAAGACCAGTAACCCGGTGAACATCATGCCAGTGAGCACAGCAATCATGATCTAAGGTTCCAGTACTGACCTTGTCCAGGGTCAGAGAGATAACCAAGAAATTTTATGCGCTTTAGCTGCAAAATATGAAAGCTACCTAGTTCCCAAACATGCAGCTTTTTTCAACAGCCCCCTTTCAGAGATGAGAAAAGCAAGAACATGTTTCTTTCTATCAGCTGGTTTCAATAATTTTCCCTTAGTTATGGCACACAAGCTGTTCCAAATGCGTATGCTGGCGCCAACAGGTACGAATCGGTGTTAGCCAAGATAAACTGACACCTTCTACTGTTGCAGATGGAAGCTTTGCTGTACTCGATGTAAACTTTCATATGCTTTCATATCAAAGATTTGTCAAATACGTTTGTGATTTCATCTTATTTTAACACCAGTACAAATACCTCATGCCTTTAAACATGTTATGTGAGCTCTAACAAGCTGTACTTACCTTTAATATTTGTGATACAGCTAGAGAATATTATCAGATAATGACAACCACAATTACTCATTAACTCGCTAATACAAGGGAAAAGTAATGCAATAGTAGAAAAAGGGAAAAATACCTTTTCTCTCGAAGCTTTCTTCTCTGACAAAACAAACAAGAGCAAGGAATTTTGTCACCTCTTTTAAATAAAGGACAGTCGTATTGTTCAATTTTATGATTGCCATTGATTCTTTGTCATAAGGAGTTCCAGTGCCATCATCTTTAAGCCTAAAATGCAATAATAAAAAAACCAACCAAACAAGAAAAGATAAACCATCAGATGAGCAAACAAAAGTACTCCCACATTGGTTCTTTCACCAGATTATCTCAAATATCATTAAACTTTCATTATAACCTTTCAGGAGACTCCTCTTCAAACTACACACTACATAGATTACAAAGACATAGAAATTCAATCATTTATCCAGTCAAACACTGGGGCTAGTAATCAGATTTTTTGCCAAGTACCTGAATTGGAGCCTTATTTTTTCCTCTGTTGGGTACCAACGAATTACCACAAAGTTGTCTGTTTTCCTTTAATCAATGCACTATATGACTTTATCTGAAGCGTGTGAACCAGTGTGAACCAGTAAGTCTGTACTGATAATTCCAAATCTAGTAAACTTGCTTGAGCAGTGGCAGCTGACTGATAGTTTAAGCCACCGTGAGACCTTCCTCATGAGATGTTGGCTTTTGCAACGTCAAATAATGAAAAGAGATTTCTCCTTCGCAGGTGATGCGCCATGATGATCATTGTATTAGTTTTAGACCTTGTAATTTTACCCTTATTCCTGAATGCGCACACACATCAAATGGGTAGTTATCATCAACAACCCAGAAAAATTAGTATCAATAATATATTAAGGTAGCGAGTTCCACAGATGCTCCAGGAACAGAGCACAAGAAACAAATTGCAATATCATGTCTTTAGTCTATATCTAAAAACCATGGCAAGCAGATTTCTGGTGATAAGTGTTAAATGATAACACAAAGACAGAGATAGAGTGACATTTTGTGAACAGGGAGCCCCACAAGTGGTGTTGTACTGATAATAATTAAACACATAGTCTTTTGAACTACACAGCAGCGTCTTTCTCTGTACAAAAAAAAAAAAAAAAAAAGCAGCCACAGAATCAGCATCTTTTATGGTATACCTCTGTAAAATCCAACTTCTTCTACAGTTACTGATGCAAACTTAAGACATTTTAGAAAGGTATTCCACAATGTGTTTTTCTTTTGAAGTTCTAATGCTTCGTGCACATCTGCACTAGGATTCTCCCTCCTACCTTCTCCAAGAAAGCAACAAGTCTACCAACAGGTAAGAAGGCAAGGCTACCCGAACCAAAGACTACCACACTTTAAGCGTGCTGTGCTTTAGCCTCCCGAGTCTGTGCATCTTAATGCACTAATTCTTAATGTGCCCCTGCCTTGCCCAGGAACAGCTTGGCATTACACCTGGCCAAGGGCCAAGCCATTTGAAACAGCACTTGCAAGGAGATGTACACGCTACCCCAGGAGATCTCCAGTTGCTCATGTATACGGAGGGGAAACTGGGAAAAAACCCACCAAGGTAACCTAGATAAAAGAGGATTAACAGAGAACTGAAGCAAGAGTGAAGCAGGTCTCTAAGGCCAGTAGAGGCCACTAACTATTAAACTAAATATAACACCACTTTTTTTTTTTTTTTTCCTCAAATGGGAGGCATCCTTCAGTTGTATTCCTCCCCAGGGAACAAAAAATGTTAATGTTTCCTTTTATTTTAGGTTGGTTACTTCCCACTCCTTCCTCCACATAGAATTATTAGCATAGAAAAAGGAAGGTGTTCACAAAAGAGGCTGGGCAGGGAACAGTGCTTGTTGCTGGCAGGGGATCTCCACCTCAGAGGCCTTCTCTCCCATCCTGACGAATTAGACATTCTCATTATTATTTATACCCACACCATTCTAATGTTGAGGCCATTCGGGTTCTAGGCACGCAGTTTTAGGAGAAACGTTAACAATGTACTTACCCATATATACAAGAAATGTCAATCACAACATCTATCATATCGCAGCAGAGCTCGTATGTTTGCATATCCACTGGAGTACTGTCCGTTGCAATATAGATCTTACTGACCACATCAAATAAAAATGCTTTTTCAATCCCGGAATTCTATTTAAGAAAAAAAAAAAAAGAAAGAAAAATAAAACGGAACCCATGTCTTCAAATGAATACCGAACTTTTTTTTGTTCCCCTATTTGCCTGTTATAGAAAAGGCTAGGCTGAAGAAGTGGAAGTTAAACTGCAATCGAGCTCATTTTGAAAGAACTGTACGCACAGCGCTGTCGTATTTGTAGCAGACCGTGATGCTCACAGACCTTCCAACAGGTTCTGCCTCTGGGCAGCCATAATGCCAATTTACACTCCCGAACCTCCCCTCTCTGGAAAACATCTGGAGAGATTACACTTATTTTCAGTGGAAAATGTATGTGGGGGGAAAAAAAGATCCTCCAAGATCAAGCTTTTGGTTTTTCAGTTGTAACAACAGACATAAATAGAGACCTGTAATTTAAAGTTATTCTAGCTGGACATGTAAGAAGGTAGAAACAAGGAAAAGAAAAAGCTGATGGAAGAAGGCAGCAGTAGAGTTTAGGAACTAGTTTCTCAAGGAAATTGAGAAATTGCCTCATCAGGGTCTGTAGATGTCTTCCTGTCTGGTTCCTTAGAACACCTTTTAGGATCACAGGAGAAAGGCCAGTATTTTGATGGAGCTCTTTCAGTTTTCATGTAGCACTGGTGGTCAAAGCCATGTTTATAATGCTAAGGCTTGCTAATGTGATGACAGCTATGTTCCTCTCCTCCTGCCAAGCTGATTAAGACTCCCTCCACACTGGAGATGTATCATATTCACGCTCTCGGGGGCAGGCCAGGAATGCTAGCTCATACTCTTTGCGTAGATAACTAACTGCCATAAGCCTCTACTTCCTGGGGAAAAAAAAATAAAAAACAAAAAGAGGAAAAAAAATGTGTAGTGTTTAACTGAAAACAGTAGCTTTGCTTGCTGGTATCAAGGAATTCCACCTGGGCAGTTGTCCCAGCATTGAACACAAAGGGCAATTTCCCTGCATTGCTTAAGCTCAGGCTATGAAATACGCTTCAGAATCCATCTATAGAAAGAAGAGAAGCAACTTTCTCCCACCAAACCGAATTGTCTCCATATATGGGCTTCCTTTTTTAATATGGTTTGGGACTGCTGCCCCAGCAGTTTTGTAACTACCAAAAAACACGCTGAAAACCCCTAACAAGTTTTAGTAGCTTCAGCTTCCCTTGTAGGTACAGAACTTTTCCTTTTTCTTTTTTTCCTAAGTCAACTATTTAACGCATAGTTAAGAGACTAAAGTGACCCTCCAACCTTCCAAACTTCCCGAAATAGGTAGAAAAATTTCAACCCTAGGTACACTACTAAACAATGGCCAGCAATATTTTGGGCATTTTCTTCTTGAAGGTGCTTGGAACCAGATGATCTTTAAGGTCCCTTCCAACTCCAAGCATTCTATGATTCTACGGATTCTGCCACCATTACACACACACAACTAGGGCTGGAAACACCATTAATAATAATAGAGAGTACAGAGGTGAATTTCTTGCATTTCATTACAGAAAAGACTCTACAAGTGGCACATTTCAGTAATTCATTAATAAAAGAAATATTTTTAAGAAGTATACACTGTGGATACCGTAGGTACATGGGCTGAAGTACAAGGAGAGTCTCAAGAGAACTGGGTTTATTCGGCCTGAAGAAGAGAAGCCTCATTGCTATCTACAAACATTTAATGCAAGGGCGCACAGGAGACAGAGCCAAACTCTTCTCAGAGCCACAGGGTTGAAGGACAAGATGCAAAAGGCACAAGCAGGAATTCTGACTTCATACAAGGAAAAAAAAAAAAAAAAAAAAATTAGCGTGAGAGTGGCAAAGCACTGGGAGCATGCTGACCTGAGAGGTTGTAGAGTATCCATCCTTGGATCTAGCATGCTGACCTGAGAGGTTGCACAGTATCCATCCTTGGATCTAGCACGCTGACCTGAGAGGATGCAGGGTGTCCATCCTTGGATATATACAAAGCTGGACTGGACGCAGCCATGAGCACCCTCCTCTAACTGGCCTGAACCTTAGCAGGGGCTGACCTCTAAAGGTCCCTTTCAGCCTACATGGCTCTATGAGCCTACGTTATTTGAGCACTAAGAACAGAAACGTAAGCATATTTATTTTGGTTATTCTGGGCCCATGGGATAGTTCTGTAATTTTAATTTTTAAAGAATAATTCTGACAGCATCTCACATGCTTCAACAGATGCTGTCAAATAACATTAATCACAAGATCCACCCGTAAATATCATATAAGTATATAGCCATTATTAATTGCCAAAGCACGTATTTGAAAATAGAAGTCATTTTAGATAAAAGAAGTTGGACCTTGAGCCCTATAGTGTCACTCATGAGAAGTCGATTATAAAACTTTTTTATTATAGAAAGAGAGACATAGCAATAATTTCAGCTGTACAGGGCAAGATGTATCTTAAATTATTAAGATCCAGTGACGATATAATAACATTTAACAATGAAAAGTGATTTTTTTCCATCTCAGAACTCTGGCTGCTGCAGCCTGCCTTTACCTGCAGTGACAGCTTAAAAGGTTTTCATCTTGAGATGTTTGCCTTGTCAGCAGTTATGCCTGCTGGTAAGGGCAGAACTTGGTGTCTTAACTTAAACCACGTTCGTTTTCAGTTGAAACTAATACATCATGGTAGGTCCTGCTGAGAAACTGGCACATATTTGCTTCTGTCAAACCTTGTACAGTGACAGAAACCTCGGTGAAAGGGTGGGATGGAGTGCCAGGAGTAGTAACCACTAACCTATACCCCCATGACTTCACAGATTTCCTTTGCCAGGGTTAAGTACAACTTTAAGTGAAAAAGGAAAAGATCTGCCAGAATGTTTGTGAGAAGATTCCTCAAGGAAAAAAATTACCAATACAAACAATAATTACAAGTCATAAAAAAATATATATATCAGGAAACAGTAGATAAAAAATACTATTCAAAGAGACATTATATCATTAACACTCAGTCAGGGAAAATGACAATAAGAAATCAACTGTTCCTGTTACTAGAGCACGAGGGTTCCTTGTTAGAGAAACAAAGGCCAACAGGTGCCTTATGCAACCGAATGAAATGCTGCCATTGATGTCACTGACAGCAGGGCCAGAATAAGCGATAGTCATCTCTGACACAACCCTACAGCCTGGAAAGAAGTTGCAACACATGCTAGAAGCTCTATCAAGCACTCTGAATCAACGTAAGAGTATTCTACGGCTAATCTGAACCAAGAGAGTCAGTGCGAAAAACCTTCTGCAATGAATATCTGAGATTTTACTTTGGATAGGTAAAAATCACAAGGTAGTTGAAAATCAGATCATTTTTCTCAACTACTCTGGGTTTCATGAAGTGGAAGGCAGTTTCTAGTCTTTAAATAAAATGGGATCAGTAAAAGAAGTAGCATTACTCCAATTCCTAGGTTAGGTAAATGGGCCTATCTTTTTCCTTCTTGAAAGTATGAAAAGTAAGCCAAAATTTGGTCCTGAGATAATAAAAGAACTTACCAGTCCGTTACAGTTAGAAATGAATTTTGGACAGTTATTTAAACAGGTCTTGCAGCAAACAGCAGATTTAGTGAATGAATTTTAAATATGACATTTGAGTTTACAGATTATGAAATTTAAATTGTTAAATAAACAAAACTGCACTTAATTTTATTTTTACCATGGTAACTCATTGTTTGTTTTTAACATATACTTTTTAACATCCCTCAATAAACGCCCCAACAGCTCTAAAATGAAAATTCCTGTGTCACACAACTATGATTGCTTAGTAAGGCCATGGTAATTAAAAAACAGACATCCTGGTAGAGAGTTAGGTAACATCTACATGGGTTTTGAATGCCAAACCAACTGTTATTTTATGCTTTACAAGCAGTTACACTGAAGAACGTAGAAACAGTATTATCACACCGATGGTTCCTCAAACGTACAAGCTAACACACTGTGGCACTATGAAGTTGGGCACAAAACCTGCTGTGAACTTAAAGAGTGATCACAGATCTATTCTTGTAACCATCAGCTTTTCATGTTGGAAGCCTTCATGGCATAAATGAAAGCAAATCCTTATGAATATTGCTGCAAAACCTAAAGTAGAACACCAGGACACCCACACTTTGATATCCAGCACACTGACTTCCCGGGGTAAGGCATGACCAAAATCTGTGTCAAGATCTGTTGTCACTAAGTTGCTTAAGTGAAGAGGCACCCGTTGACTAATTCTGTGCTGGAGAATGATGTTTAGTCTTCCTGTGGTTGCAAACAGAGTCATTCTGAGTCTTCTGTCTAGAAGATACTCATAAAAACAGACAGCGAGCACGCTGAGGACATAGTGATGCAGCTACGCCTTGCTCTAGGTCATTAACAAACGGGATGTTGATCCATTTGGAGCTAAGAAACAGTTCGAGACTGTTTCCCCTACTGAATAATGGAAATAGCATACATCTCTCACTTTTTTGGACTTTCCATTCATTTGAAAGACTTGTTCTTCCTTACAAACTACATTTGATATTCTAGATATTACTGGAGCTGCCTTCTGGGTGTTCCAGATGCGTGACTGCCATCAGTCATTGAGGAAGCAGCTCGTGCTCCATTCATCCGGTGATTTGGCAGAAATTCTTCACCAACTCCAACCAGCGAGGAGACCTCAGAGATGTGACTCACAACACAAGTGACTGGGGTGACTCTGAGACAGCTTTCTGTCTAAGACCATGTAGCATATTCAATATCCAATTGCTCCAGAGCTGTTGTCATCTCTCCACCGTTACCTTCCTGTCCTAATGGGGATGATAACTACTCCATTTTGGTAGAAACAGATCTTTGTAGCAAACCGTTCATTCCAAAGCAGCATCATTTGTTGTCTAATAGTAAGAGAAGAAGTTGTGGAAGGACCTTCCTCTAATCCTAGCTCTCCCTTTCAGCAACACATCCAACTTTTCTCTCTCTCTCTCTCTCTCCATTTTCACACCCTACACTGAGAAACTGTGAAGTCTAATCTTATCTTACAGGCTGTTGAATGATACTAAATAATTTCATTACTTTGAAATCACAAAAAGGCACAACAGAATACCTTGCTTAGAAATTGAAGCTTGACAAATTAATGCTAGATGCAAAATCAGAGTACTGTGAGAAAGGGTGCAGTTCCAGGAGCCACTATGACCTGACCTAACAACCGCCAAAACGGGGAGTTTTCACAACCGTGCTCCCCTCTACTCACAACCCCATGTTCCCACCTTTTATCTTGTGTCAAAAGAAGAGCATGTTGGACTCCTCCATGAGCTGCTTTTAACTAAATTAAACAGTGCATTAGTTGTGTCATGGTGACTCCTCCACAGTGAGGGAACAGGTGAGTGTCAGAACCAGTGCAAAGGAGAGGAAAGGACCACACGTACAGGGACAATGGAGCAAGCAATTACCTCCGCAGCGATAACAAGCCACTAGATCCACAAAGCTTTCTAATTGGCCTTAGGACTAACTATGGAAGATGTGAAAGTTGTGGTGGACTCTACCTCTAAAAATTTCAAGACAAGAGAAGATCTTCTTAAGCAGGTTAAATTCTGATACAAAGTAGAATTAATTCTAGGAAGCACTACAGACAGCTCTACTTAAGAGGTCAGACTACACGACGTTCCTTTAAGAATTTATTTACACAAATTTTAAGTACTACTTAAACAAACGCATGCAGCACAGACCTTTGCAACATTCAGATTAACGTACGAGCAAAAAAGTGATGGCTCCTAACACACGTTATGTGAATCAGGAAATACTGTGAGTCTCTCAGCAGCTCAGCAACACCGTTTAATAGACAGGGTGGTGAAGCCAAGCAATGCCTGTGGGTGCATTTCAACTAAGGTTAGGTCATTTCTCCGAGAGTTCCCATTGCTCATAATCTCTCAGAAGGCAGAGAGCAGACCATCTGAACATGCATGTTGGACATAGCTGGATCTACAGACAAAGTATATAACAAGTACTTACTGAAATAAAGATGTTAAGCAGGTTTTCCAGTGTTGGGAGCTGTGGAATCAGTTTCTGTACCACTTTGCTAAACGCTTCAAATATAGAATGATCATATATGCTTGTCAGATAAAAGCTGGAAAAAAACGTCACCACATTTTCCTTTTAGCCACATTCTGTGAACATGATGTACCTTTCATAATATGAGTGAAATGAAATATTGTCAAACAGCAACTGCCTACACTTATGCAATTAACCCCTTGTGATCAGAAGTCACACAGTATGATTGAAGCATAGGCTTCATCTCCATACAAAAAAACCTCTAGACACTGCAAACTGGACCTCGACGTAGAACTTCAGGATGCAACTCCCACCTTGGTATACTTACTAAAATATTTTTCAAATTGCAGGAGAGGAATAATACTAGGTATATCTGTTGTGATCTACTTTTTGAAAGCTGTGGACCTATTTATCAATGCAATGATGCAGTCGTTAGGAGCTCTAAGGAGCTGGCATGTTCACGGAGCGGGTGTCTCTTTTTAATACATTTGTACTTGGCTTTGGAGTGTTAAAAAACACATGACAACTTGATGTCCTCTAGTTTCCAGTCTGCAGAAGTCCACTGTTTTTCAATATTTGCTACAATAATCTGCTTTATCAGCGGACATAAGGCAAAGAGACAGCACCTGCCTTCCCAAGTGGCTCCAAGCAGGCTGCAGCAGCGAGGACTAGTGGCTGGGAGGGGACTGTGAGGCAGAGAGGTTTCAAAGAAGGCAAAAGTGCTGTAGGTGGCATATATACTCTACTTGCTGGAGCTCTACTGCTTGCTGCCACTGTCCAAACAACTTATTTCAAGACAGCAGCTGCAGCGAAAACTGGTAGGACTCAGGAGTATTTTTTTTCTGTTTTTAAGCACATCTCCTCTCCATCTTTCCCTCTGAGACAGCAATCAGAAATAAGGTACTTTCTCTGGCTCAGGTCAAATGCAGTGTCTCTGATTATCCTTTTCCTTCATATATCAAAAGCTTGTTGTCTGCTACTTCAAGAGAACAGAAGATGGTAACTTGTCAAATAAGCTGCTCTCCTCTTTAGGGATTCACCGCACAGCAAGCAGCTTTTCTCACCTGAGGTGAATCTTCTCCAATCCAGCATCTGCAAGGTCATCATTTGCCCTCTGGTGAATATCTCTCTGTGTTTCAATCTTGTGATCATCAGATAAACCATCCACTTTATGGATAAAGATTTCAAAGTTGATATCCGGATTCACTTTATAGGCTCTGGTCACAGTAAGATGCAGCCGAGCTAATGCTTCCATATAATCATCCTAATGAAGGAAAAAGAAAAGCTACAACTGTAGGAAAGTTCTTGAAAATACATACAAAATTTTAGGTTACTTACTTCTAGATAATGCTGAAGTTCAAAAAGAGCTTAATTGGTTTTTTTTTTTATTTCTTATAAGTAGAAGCCTGAGACTACATCCAGCATGTGCACCAACCTCATGCACTTAGGAATCTGAGATGTTAGAGCAAATTAGTTAACTTTTGAATCTACAGCAGAGAGATTGAAAAAATAACCAACCATGTTTCACTGACTTTCTTTTAACGTGTGTTTGTGATGTAAGTAAAGTCCTTTACTTGCTTTGAAAAAAATATATGCTTTCCAATCCATTTGCCTATTGATGAAGAAAGAAAAGAAAAAAGTAGCTTAAACCCCTTTTTACCTGAGAATCAATAACAAATATCAGTGCTCCAGTGCCTCTGAAAATCATCTCATAGTCAAAGGTAGGGTCAAAGAAGTCAATTTGCCCAGGAAAATCCCATATCTGAAAGTTGACAAAGGAGCTGTTGGAAACATCCTCTCTGCAGATCTTGTTTGTGCTCTCCAGGAAAAGGGTCTCATTCGGCGACATTTTGTGAAAGACAACTTTCTGAATGGAAGACTTCCCACTTCTTCTCAATCCCATGAGCAGGATTCTTGGCTTAACTTCAGTACTGAAGGGATCATTGAAATCCAAAACTGAATGAAATCACACAAGAGGAAAAGTAATAAACTATGTCAATATAATTATTAACTGCCAGATAACATGCATTTGATGTTTATTTTTGTGACATTTTTACTTCGATATAAGGAAATGTTATCAGTTTTTAATCTTAGGGAGCAGTGCTACAGGCATTTTAATTTTAATTTTTTGCCCCGTAAGCTACACTATCATAAAACCTACTTCACATCTGAAAGACAGAGACTGCAAAAGGTTTGATTGCTCAGTCTACACGTGAAAAATGTGTTGTCACATGCAGACATCCTAAAATACCTGATTTTACTCCCAATTAACCCTACGCCACATACATTCTAACCCAAATTTAAAAGAATATCATCTGGTAATAAATACCCTTGTCAACTGATAGCTACATCACGCTGCTGGAAGAAAGGAGTAGGTTTGTGTTAGTTACATCTGTGTGGTCCTCCTAAGGCAACAAGAGGGCTTCCTTCCTCTTAAATAAATAAATAAAATCACACATCCCAGGAGCTATAGGAAAAGGACAACTCATCAGGCACACAACTCCTCTGCGGTGGGAGTTACAACAAGTACTGAGCTTGTGAGAAGTCCTTTTGTAAGGCGGTTAGGATTTCACCTGCTATTGAATAATTTGTGTTACGATCCATCAAAGTTTGTTATCCAACAAATAAGATTACAGCACACCCCCTGCTTATTTACAAAACAAAGGCATGGAAACAGTCATTTCATTGTGTTACCTACCCCGGTTTGAAACTAGCACCACTGGACCAGAACATTTTCCAGTGCTGATGCACTTATATTAGCATAAAGGTAGTTAGAGGAGTAAACTATACTGTTATACCTGTAAATACACGAACATATAGCTATCCACACCTGCAAGCACACCAACTTAAGTTTCAGGATCTCTAATCAAAACAGCTACAATAGTCTCAATCGCTTCATTTAGTTGGACTGTAACTTTGTTCAAGGTGAAGACGGTACTGCACATAGATGTAAAAAGCTTTCAAGCACCTCTACGATATCCTGTCTGCAGCATCAAACACGAGAAACACACAAAAAAAAAAAAAAAGAGAGCTGTCAATGCTAAATCTGCAGAGTAATGCTCAGAGGTTTAAAATACTCCTCAGACAAGAGGCTAAACACACTACCTGTCAGGCAGACCTTCTCCCACCCGCTGCAGTACAGGCTACTCAACATTATTCAGAGCACAACACAGTTGCCTTTGTCTTTTTCTGCTGGGATAAATTTTGAATTGCAGGAAATCAGCACACGTTTGTTCATACGCATCCTTCCTGCATACTTTAAGCAATCAACTTTACTCCAAAAGTATGAAAACCCAAAACAAGAAACCTCAGCAACAACAACTCAAACCTGTCAATTTATTACATAGCTTTACGGACTGAAAAATTGAAAGCCAGAAGGAATCCTTTGCCTTGGAGTGTCTTTGGCACCCAGGAGCAGTGATCACCTCCATCCTCTTGCGCTCCTCAAGCCTCACTCACAACTTTCAGACACACAAGAGCGCGATGTGCCTGCCAGGAGGGCACAGAACCTTGTTCATGTCTGTTTGTACCTCCTGAGCTTCACTTACCCAGAATTAGGGCTTCTCAAATAAAGGTCTCGGGGTGTTAGCATAAAACATCCCTTGGCACCATCTGCTGGCTTGTGAATGGCTATGCCACTCAGTGTGGGCCTGTGTCACCACAGTGACTGACAGGCATTCAAAACTCATTCCCGGTTGGATCCTACCCATTTTAAGTACATTTGAAAGGCCCTGACAGGTTAAGACCACTTACAGTGCTCTTGTGAATTATCACACATGAAACACTGCCAGGCTGGAACAGTGCACAGATGAAAACTCCTTCAAGCAGAATAGAGACAGATAACTCCATAAGAATCTCATCCTCCTAACGCAGCAATGGCCAACTTCTGCTGATCCACAGACCACAAATTTAGGAATTAATAAATTGCAGTCAACACGTTACTCTATCCTTCCTGTCAACCCTGTTCCTGGGGCTGCAAGAAACATGTACCTAAAATACTTCACAGCTATAGAGAGATAAACATCTGCTCTAGGATGATGTAACAATATTTTATTGGGTACAGTCTTGTCAATAAAGCAAAGCAAAGGTACAGGGTTTAATGGTGTTCCCTCCACCCCATTCTCTTCTTTAATACACAAATTTTCCACAGCTGCCAATGGTATAGTCGCAATTTCATTAATGTGCATACATCCATACATCATGCAATTAGCATTTTGGCCATCAAAAGTGAACATAATTTATTCAAAGCTTTACAAGAACTAGTTTGAATAAAATACTTTATAGAGGCATATAAAGAACAGTCTTCTGGCCGAGCCTTTATTGCATTTTTTAAAAATCCCCTTTGCTCTGTATGCAACAGAACTTAATAAGTCTAATTTGCTACGGATGTGTACTTTGTGTCCCCTTCCTCTCCCCGCCACAATAACACCAACTTCCCCCTGTATGTCTTGTGACATATCCTCCAGATAACAGACACGACACGCTATGGCCGATCTGGAGCTCAACACGTGCCCGTTGGGTAGACCTGACACACGTGTACCCTGGTTTGCCGGCTGCTGCCACAGAGAACCCGCACGTCTCCTCGCCTCTCCCTCTGAGGACACTTTCACTTCGGTCTCTCTGCTCTTCTGAATGCCAGTTTTCATCAAACTTGTAGGAACTTAATCATCTTTGAGGCATCTTTTATTCTAACTTGGTTGAAGGTAGACAGCAGTTTCCAAAGTTCTGACCGGTGATGAGACAACCAGAAGACAGGCTACCTACCTCCCCTTTCTTTAAGAAATAGGCTAAAAACTTACACGTATCTAAAAAAAAAACATTTTAAACAACTTGGAGTTTTACATTGTTGTTGTATTAAATTATTCCAAGCTGTTAGACTTTTATGGACTGTAATACTTACTAGAAAGAAATTGCTTTATGTTAAAGTCAGATAACTCTGTTATCAGAGTTATCGATGAGAAGAATGAACACCAGCTCTTCTAGTAAGTTTGAAATCCTGCCAGCTCAAAGACAGGGAAATGTAAATGAGTATCATCCAAACCTGACTCGATAGCAAGGCTGCTATAGCACTTTCCTCTGAGAGAGTTAAGAGATTACCTTATATGTAAAGGAATTGGACGATGCGCTGCCTGCCCACATTCCTTTGCAGAGTACATGACAACTCCTTCTTTAATTTGCCACAGAAATGCCAGTAGATGTATCACTGCAACTTCCCAGACTGGGTTACTGAGTGAGATCATAATATGCCTACGAGAAACACTAAACTTTTCCCTGTTCTGTAATGGGAAAGATAATTTTCCCTATTGTGAACAGGGAAATTCAATTTTTGCAAAGAGTGAATGTTATAAAACGCCAGTTTCTCATGCCTGTCAACAGTCCTTCACATTTCAACTTTGCTAAGCAGCCATAAAGAGCAGAAGTCACACTGGTTAGAGGCCACATCCTTTGGAATAGTCACAAATCAAAATTAACAAACCCAAAAGCACTTTCCCCACAGAGAAGCACTCAATTCCTTACAAAATTTCTTTAACTGCAGTTGTGTCTTTGCTTACGAAGCACAATTTGCATGCGTTGCAACATGCAGAAGAGCCCAGCTCTGAGGAGTTAATTAAGAGCTGCACGTAGTAGTCCTGACCTGTCTCACCAGGATGCACAGTAAGTACACGATGGATACCCTAATTTCTCCTTCATGCTGTTAGAGATACCCATTGATGGCTAAAACAGTTTTTGAAGCCCATCCTGAATTCCACATCAATTGCAATTAATTGTCAAAGGCAGTGACTATCAGCGCCTCCGAGGCACCTGCGACAGGGATGCCCCACTGAAAGGGGTATTTGTAGACCTCACCAGTGTTCAATGTTTCAAACATCACCAATGTTTGAAAAACACTGCAATTCATCTGCTCAAATGACATCAAACCAAAAGAAATTATTTTGCTCATGTTACCATCCGTAAGGTAACAAGCCTCTGAGTCTAGTTTTAAACTAATAACAGCTAGTATTTTTTTTCCCCACTAATGCGATTATGTTATTTTAAATTTTTAACCTTTTCTGTGTAAAGGAGAAATGGCAGTCCCAAACTTTCCACTCGTGTACCTTCAAGCCCAGTGACCTCGTAGCATTTCTAGCACTACCGGGACTGTGACATTTGCAGCACTTTGGAGTGCTGTCAAGACAATAGCTTTACAAAACACATACAATGAAGTTCTTCAATGCCAACAGATGGCTGCCACTAACGAGTTAACACAAAAAGCTTATATGCAATCAAGAAAGCTGTTGTGCTACTGTGGGTTCATAAACATTGCAGAAATGCCTGGTGGAAGGAAATTCTTGTGGCTAAAGAAAAGACTCAGAACCAGAAGACCTGGTTCCACTCTGCAATCATATGTCTTAGAGCTACTTCCCTGGACACTCTGCCGACTGTTTCCCTGCTTTTAAATACTTTTTAATTGCATATATCAAAAATATGACTAGGCTTTCTGTAAACGACGCGCTTTAAGGTCTCTGAATATGACCCTGTGTGTAGAGTAAAAAGATTAAGAAGAGGACAAGAGCCGTGGTTTCAGCATTCAGGCTGGAGACAAGGAACCAGTACGGGGTGAGAGATGACCAATACAGAGTTTTGAAATCTCCTGTATGCCTACAAGCAGAAATTACGCTTTTACTTTTGAGGCTGGCTTCTTCCTTCACTTTCAACAGCCATGTGTTGACGCTGTTCTCCTTATATTGCCCTTTCCATTCTTTTTTTGGTAGAAAAGTGGAAGCTGTGACACTGGATTTTGGACTACTTACTGTACAGGTCCAGGAAGAGCGAGGACAAAGTCTGGGAGAAGGAAAGCCCCTTGCCCTGCAGCCCAGTGTTAAATGTACAAAACACAGACCCAGATCCCAAGTCCCTCTGCTACAGATGCCCTATGCCTCTTCCTGCAGAGACTTCAGAATGGAACAGAAAGCCAGGGGATCTGGACCGTTAAAACGGACCTTTGTTTTAATCCTGTGTAAAAAAGGTCCCTGCATGGACTGTCTTCTTCTCCTGCAATTCTGGACACAAAGGTTTGTTTCTGTTGAGTACAATATTCTGGTGCCACCACGAAGAAGCAATTGAAATTAGCAGTCTAAAAAAGTTCCTACTGAAAAATATCCAAATAAATCCCTCTGAGGACAGAATATGGATTACTCCTCTACAGAAAATGCTGCTAGTTTAGCACTAAAGAAACATGCATTCTCTTTGCATCAAAATAAAGGCAATTCTTTAGCAGCTTGAAGTAAGACTTTAATTAGTCTCAGCTACAGCTCTTA
>QJSC01024990.1:605681-659977 GCA_003697955.1 Calidris pygmaea
GATACTTATCAATATCTAAAGGGCAGGTGGCAAGAGGATGGTGCCAGACTTCTCTCAGTGGGGCCCGGTGACAGGACAACGGGCACAAACTGCAACACGGGAAATTCTGGCTGAACATGAGGAAAAACTTCTTTGAGGGTGACAGGGCCTTGGAAGAGGCTGCCCAGAGAGGCCGTGGAGTCTCCTCTGGAGATACTCAAAACCCATTTGGATATGTTCCTCTGCAACCTGCTGTAGGAGACTCTGCTTTGGCAGCCCTGGACTAGATGGTCTCCAGAGGTCACTTCCAACCCCTACCATTCTGTGATTCTGTGTGCCAGGCCACAGCACCACAATTAACTGCTGGCGTGTTTACTACAGGGAACCCTCCCAGCAGGCCTTAAAGTCAGCCAAGTCCTGCAGCCTCACCCCACCTGGAGCCCAAAATCGGGCTCTTGGGGACCTCTTGCATCACGCCCCCGAACACACCTCAGTCTTCAGCATGTGAGAGACTGTGGGACTCCCGTGTCTACCCCATGCCAACCCCATGCCGCTCAGCTGATGTATCCATCACAGGGCCCAGATGGTGCCAGCGGCGCTGCCACAGTGATGAAAGCCATAGTAGTGAAAGGTCTTTGGAGGAGGATGGGATGTGGACGCCCCTGGCAGACTGAGGTGCCATCTGCCTGCCATTGCTTCCTCCAGACCTGCACCGTGAAGTAAGACCTTCTGCCCCTCAGCCAGGCATCTTCCCAGGAGTTCCCAGTGCTGCTGTTGTTGTCCTGTACCAGTCTAAGCACTGGAGCATGTGTGTTAGCTCCTGGCTGTCACCCCACGCTGCCCACTGTGCTGACTGGCAGCTGAGTTCCCAAGTCTCCAGCAGCAAATTTTCCTCTCTGTTTCTCTCTTACTGCTTCTTCCTGTCCTGTTGTCCCTCCTTGCACTCAGTGTAATGGTTGGACTTAATGTTTGGAGTCTCGACGTGTCTCCTGCAGCTGATTATTTTCCCACCTCTCTGCTTCATGGCAGCCTTCTCATCACAGGGCCTTCCAGGCTGCGCTAACCCACTTCAGATAATGGAGGCACACTTTCATCCAGGGGAGGAAAAAGTCCCCCTCTCATGTTCTACATCATGACAAATCTACCAATACATGAATTTATTGAAATGCCTTTTTTTATTCTCAATTTATCAACCTGCTTGGAAGTTTTGCTTGAACAGATTAACAACGTACTAAAAGATTGTGGGAAACATTTCAAAATTAAATCCCTGACAAGGAATTAGGACTTAAGTTTGGAGCAGGAACTTTTACCGGTCGTTTGCAGCATCGTGTCTTGGGACAGCCCTGGGAGGCATTAATCTGCTGAAAACTCCTGATGGGAAGAGGAGGAGAGTTTCCATCTATTTCATTCACTGGCTGACCACATCTGTGCAGAAAGGGCTACGAGGTTTCAAGGCCAGCTATGGGAAGTGGGTCTTGCCCAGAAATCTGACTGTCTGTGTTAGGTATCTTTTATACAAAGAGCTGTGAAACACCACCAGTAGGAGAGAGAAAATAATTTGGAGATACTAAACTACTAAATCAGGGTGTAGAAGCTCAAGAATGACAGGACTAGTTACAATGCAGCTCTTACCACTGATGTCAGCAACCTCCTACTCGACCACAGCTTCAGGTTCAAAGCCACGTAGACTCCAGGCCCATCACCAGGTAGGTTTTTAGAGTAGGGCTGAAGCATTTCTGCCAAACCCTTGGAAATATAATCTGTGATGGACTCTACGTAAGCTTCAGGGCTCATTCCTCCTATGTCCCTTTGACACCAAATTGTTCTCTGTCCCCTCAGCGCCCTGGCCTTTTTCTTTCCTTCTTTTTCTTTTGTTAGGTTATTTAACTTTGAAGCTCGTTGCACATAATGAACCAGCGCCCAGCCTTGGGCTACAGGACTTGTAGTAAGGGCAGGTAGATGAAGGGCTGAGGCTTTGAATATATGACATGTACAGTATTAGATGTGACTGAACTCTGTCCGTGGGGAGCTGCAGTTCATAGACATGACGTACTTTCTATTTCAGGCAACTGAGGGGATCCCTCATGAATTTCTCTTCCCAACGGGAAAAAAAAAATGCTCAGAAAAATACAAAATTGGCTGTCTGAATTAAAAAAGGTGAATGATAATTAAGCCCAGGGACTCATGCCACTGACATCCACGCAATCAAGGGAGCCTGCCTGCATCTAGGTCTGCAGGATCGTGTCTCATCCTGCTTCTCTTAAAGGGGGAAAACTCCCGTTAAAGAAATTGGTGGCTGATTAGTGCCAAGAAAGCCTTTTTTTCTGCAAATATGTTAACATCTTGTTTCTCCATCACAATGATCAAACATAGCCAAAGTAGTCCTGCAAACATTTACATATATGGAAATTATTTAACATATAGCTTAACTGGTACTCACACAAATACTTCCATTCCTACACCAGAATTTTACACAGTATCAAGTAAAATAAAATTCCCATGAAGGAGGCCTATCCTGAAAAGTGCAAACAAGATTGTAGTGTGAGGAATCCCAACACGTTTTTATGCATTTTGTGTAGTTATGCAGTTTAACAATTACATTCTAACTTCAGTAATGACACCAGACTTCAGACTAGCGCCATAGTTTTGACACAGCTACGAAGCTTTGCTGAGATCAGAGGGGCGCCGGAACACAAAATCCAGTCAGTAGATCTTTCCCACCGAGCACCCAGGGTTTTGATGTGATCTGATGGTGTGACTACTGCCCCAGGATGATGAATACCATAGTAATTATGTAGTGAAAAATGCTTAAATAGAAATCATCTGCAAAAATATTCAAAAGAACGTATTCGTCACGTAACTAGATGGTGCCTGTGATTCTTTGATGTTTAGTTCATTGATGGCATCATCCTGAGAATGCCTGAAAGCCAGAGGAACTGCCTTTGAAAGTGACGTGCCTGCGGGACCAGGCATTGGATGGGGAACAGCTGCTTCCTTTTTGTTTTCTCCTTCTTCTTCAGATCCCACTGAGAAACC
Source organism: Calidris pygmaea (assembly GCA_003697955.1). Lineage (NCBI taxonomy): Eukaryota > Metazoa > Chordata > Aves > Charadriiformes > Scolopacidae > Calidris > Calidris pygmaea. Next base: position 608,697 of record QJSC01024990.1, read on the forward strand.
CACAACAATTTGTTGTCGTTTAGACAATTACTCTCTCACCCGATGACCCCTCCCCACTCGGGAAGGGAAATCAGGAAAAACAAGGAGACCCGAGGGTTGAAATAGAAACAGATGTAACAGAATAAGACTATATTATTAACCTTAATAAGACTAAAGAACCGGTGTTGATCCTGATACCACTATAAAATATAAAAGGATTGTACTCAGCCCGTTCTCTCAGCAGGAAGCTGTGCCCTCCCAGCAGGAACAGCAAATGTGGGACACTGCAAGTGCAATGGCTTCAGGAGGAAGGGACGGGCTCAGGGGTCCAGCACTGGGGCAAGAAGTTCTCTAGGCTGCCACCATCAAGGGAGAGAGAGCTTTGCAGCAAACTTTCTCATTTCTATTGAATGTGACGTTCGTGGTATGAAATAATTTTGTTGGCCAGCTTGGGTCAAGTGTCTCACTGCTCATCCCCGCATCTGGCAAAGCTCGAAAGCACTGAGACCTTGAATCCCACATAGTCTAGCTGGCTAGAAAGTACACATTTTCGTGAATTCAGACACCAGGGCCTTCTAAAAGAAAGAAAACCCCTTCTTCCAAACCTCTTTCTCCTGTGCTGGTGTCTCCAGATGGTCCCGTCTAACTTGCCTCCCCACCAGTTTGGGAATGAGTGGAGGTGTGAGGGTGAGGAAGGCGAGAAGGCACGGTGAGCATTCCAGGCAGCCTGCCCTGACGGCGCTACTGTTTTGACAAAGGAAAGGAGTCCTGTCGTCAGAACGTGGGGCTCTGCTTCCCCTGAGACAGGGGAGGAGGACACAGTGAAGTCCTTCTTCAGGTTTCTGTTGAGGGGCAGGTTATCATTGGCTTCCTTGCCTCCAAGGGACAGGTGCCACAGGTGCTGCTACTTCATGGGGATGAGAGAGGTGCTTCCAGATTGACATGGTTTACACTTCTAATGTTTATCCTCCAGGAAAACTATAAGGGGAAAAAAAAATAAGTATCTGGGAAATAGGCAGAGATCAAACTTTGTTGTGTTGAAGTCATGAGGAACAGGAGTTCATGGTGAACATGAGGAGCTTTAGGTGGCTCCCTGCTGGAGGGAAGGGCGCCTTGGCCTCCCCGAAATCGGTTTTTGCTCCTATGCAAATTATTCCGAGCGTCCGCAATTAAGGAGCTGCGAAGGTTCGGGAGAGCATCCAGCTCTCCAGGGGCCAGGCTGGGGACCGAGACCCGGCTCCCTGCCCGCCCGTTGGCCCCGGTGCCGGGCGGGGGTGGTGGTTCGCGGCCCCCACGCCTCCCACTCGAGACCTTTCCCGTTTCCTGGGGTGTGGAACGGCAGCGGGAGGAGGCGGGCCGGGTCGCGGGGGGCTCTGCCCGCCCGCCCGGTGCGGCCGCTGGGTGTCGCCCTCACAGCGGGCACGGCGGCGGCGCCACCTCCGGGGCAGCCCGGTCCGGTGGCGGCGGGGGCGCCGGTGGAGGCGGCGGGGCTGTGGAGCGTCTGCCGCGGGGTTCAGCGCGGGGGGAAGCGCAGGTAAAGGGAGCCCCGCCGGCACCCCAGGGGGAGAGGGGGATGGACGGACGGACGGACCCTCCGGGCACCGACCCCCGCCCCGCCGCCGGGGTTGCGCGGGGCTGGTGGGGGCTTGGGGTGGTCGCGGAGGTTTGCAGCGCTTAGAGCTGGGTAGCGGCGGCGCAAAATCAGTGCTCGGGGCCCGAGTAATTAAAGGGTTTCCTAATTAGGGTCCTGGAATAGGGACACCCTCCTCTGGCCCCAGACCCCCCTCTTTCCCGCACCCGCGAACTCTCCGCGCTGCCGCATAGATACGGGAGCCTGTATCTCCGTTAAGGGTTTAATTGCAGGTCTGGGGGGTGTGTGTGTGTGTATGTTTGCGTGTATAAACGAGGAGCCTTTAACGCTCTTGTTCCAACTTTTAAGGCTGCGTCCTGATGAGAAATGGAAATCTGGCTCCAAGTCATCCTTCCTGTTGTTGACATCACCTGAAAACTCCGCGGAAAAGATTTCCACTAGTTCACTGCGAGCAGCAGCTGCCCCTGAGGACCCAACACCTCGTGAGTATACGCTCTCCTGGTGTTAGAAATCCATGGCTATGGCATGTCATTGTTCTGCAGTCTTCATTTTATTGCAAGCCTTAATAAAGGGCTTATCATGCCCGGGGGTGTTGTGTGCGTTACGGCATAGGCTGTAGGCAGCGCTCTGGTTTTTTTTAAAAAAGCATAACCAATACCTTTGTATTTTTATAGTTATGTGCAAAGTGATTGTTTGGTTATCTGTTTGGTATTTCTTCCATACTTATAATCAGGAGGTTGGCTGCTGTTGGCTGCCTTTCATTCACAGGGAAAAAAATCTGAGAGGGGTAGAAAGTGTCTTACTGGCAGGGGGATATTCCCACCTTTAGTTGTTTAAATGAACTTGAAAATCAGGGTCAGGTTGGATGGGGCTCTGAGCAACCTGATCTAGATGAAGATGTCCCTGCTCATTACAGGGGGGTTGGACTAGATGACCTTTAAAAGTCCCTTCCAACGAAAACTATTCTATGATTCTATGTCCTACCAGTGTTAAAGGAGCAATCCACTGGGCAGATCAGTAAATCCGTCTCTGTTTAAAGATGTAAAAATGTAATGGACTAAATCCTTCATTAGTTAGGCAGGATCCTCTGGTAGGACTGTTTGAGTGCGTGGCTTATTCCGAGAAAAATGTTGTTTACTTAACTTGCTTGCTTTCGACGTGAGGTGTCTGGGTGTGCAGCTAGTTTTTTAACAACTTATTTTGGCAGGCTGAAGTTCCAAGTATTGTGTAACCTTCATTCTTTAGATACTTGGGAAAAAAAGTGAGATTTTTTTGGAGATTTTGATTACATGTAAGATCCTCAGTTGCGTTGCAGACCACAAGACATAGCCTCATGACGCTAATTCAGAACTTAATAATAATTTCTGCGCAGAAAGTGTTAGTTATATCCACTGAATGTGCCAAAAATACAGTTGGCTGGGTACATAAAGTATTAGGCACCTGTGTTTAGATTTCAGTGAGTACATAAGGTCTATAGAAATCCTTATTTAGATGCCTGGTATGTAAATGGTGTATGCCTGTTTGTGTCAGTGAGGGCGCATTAGTCTGTGAGAGTGGATGGGGATGCTGTAACAGTAGTAATCTCATTGCTTCTCTCCTTGTTGTTTGTTTGAAAAGAAACTACAATAAAAGTAAGAGGCGGTTTTGTGATAGTACTTAGTTGGGAAAGTTTTCACTTTCCCCTGCTTCTTGTTATTTACCCACGCAGCGCTTTCAATCTCATGTAGGAGACTGGCTTTGAACACTAGAAGTGAAAAGATTGGTAAATGATGGGTAAAAATAAAAGTGATCAAGCTCCTGATCATCCAGGTGCTTTTCTTCAAGCTTTTTTGCAGAGTTGTTTTCTTTTTCAGGGAACAGAAACCGTGGGAAGGAGGCTCCACAAACAGGGCTCCAATGTACATAATGTAGTTGCAGCACCAGGCTGAGCATCATGCTCTGTCACAGGTGGCACGTTCTGGAGTTTGCACTGTCATGTTCTTGGACTTGATTAGATCTTAATAAATCAGGTACTTGCAGGGCATGGTAATGAGCAGCTGAGCCTTGAGCTGTATTTCTCCATTTACCTTCTGCTTGACTTTGCCAGCGAGTCATTTTGTGTGGTAAGAAAAAAACCTTACTGGCCCTCTTTAAATCTCTGTAATAGGGCTAACAACATTTATCTGTTTGGATGGGTGGCGTAACAACCAATGTTTGTAAAACATTTTTATGTTCTTAAATTAATTTTACCATCTGACAAGTATGTTTTATTTATTTATTCTCATTAGTTTCAGGTTTGCAATTCTTTTTCCCTCAAGAATTAGGACTTTGGATGAACTTCCAGAGAACTCATAGTCCTGTCTTTTCTTAGAGATACATCAGTGCAACATGTCACTAGCGGAAGTATTTTATATAAAACCACAAATGAGGTACCATATTTCACTGGCAAGACTGGCCTAGAGAGATATTTGTCAAAGACATAAATTAATTGTAATTGCTTTGGGCAAGTAAAAAATTGAAATAAGTCATTTTAGCTCCTTTTCGTGGGCAGGGACACCTCCCACTAAAGCAGGTTGCTCAAAGCCCCATCCAGCCTGGCCTTGAACACCTCCAGGGATGGGGCATCCACAGCTTCTCTGGGCAACCTGTTCCAGTGCCTCACCACCCTCAGAGAAAATAATTTCTGCCTAATACCTACTCTCCCCTCTTTCAGTTTAAAACTGTCACCCCTCATCCTATTGCTACACCCTATGATAAAGAGTCCCTCCCCATCTCTCCTGTAGCCTCTTTAGGTACTGGAAGGGGCTCTAAGGTCTCCCTGGAGCCTTCTCTTGTCCAGGCTGAATGACCTCTGCTCTCTGCAACTACCTGAAAGGAGGTTGTAGCGTGGTGAGGCCCAGTCTCTTCTCCCAAGTGACAAGCAATAGGACAGGAGGAAACAGCCTCGAGTTGCACCAGGGGAGGTTTAGATTGGATATTGGGAAAAATTTCTTCATGGAATGGTTTATCAAGCATTGGAAGAGGTTGCCCAGGGAAGTGGTGGAATCACCATCCCCAGAGGTATTCAAAAGACATGCAGATGTGGTGCTGAGGGACATGATTTAGTGGTGGACTTGGCAGTGACAGGTTAATGGTTGGACTTGATGATCTTAAAGGTCTTTTCCAACCTAAATGGTTCTATGATTCTATCTCAGGTATTAGTGAAACCAGACAAAAGAAGTATTTGCTGAAGTTGTTGTTTTTACTGCTTTGGTCCTCAAAGGCTTAATATTTCTAAGGATTGGCAGAGGCAAAAATTATTAATAGTGAAAAACCTTTGTCAGCACATTATAGAGCATTAGATTCTGATTACCCTCACAGTTTACCTTCCAAAAGTATAACACTTTAGGGGGAAAAAAATATTTTTTCAGCCATCAGTTAAATGAGAAATACATATTTTTTAAAGCAGCTATGATTTTAGTGTCTTGCTGAGAACTTTAATCTCGATATTTGGCTGAAATTGAACCAAAGGCTCTTTTCATCCTGACACTTCAAGCAGAAAAATACCTTAATTTCTGACTATTCAAGTTCAAACAAATAATTATGTGTGGGCCAGTTGCCATAGGCCTTAGAGTAATGAAAGAACTTCTTAAATATTTCTGCTCAAGTTCAAATGTATTTATTACAGGAGTTAAAATTTTATGTATTATACAGTGATAAGTGGTGGGAATTAAAATAAGCATGAACTTCAAATCTAGCTTTTTTTTCTACCTATTGTTTGATAGGTAATAATGTGTTTATTGGCACACGTGAATACTTAGGAGGAATACAAGAAGAGGTGATTTTTGTTTCAAATTGCAGTTTGTAAGATTTAATTGATTCTAAAGCTTTTTTTTTTTGTCTGTGAGCTTCTGGCTCTGGTAGTCCCATGGGACAGACTCTGTTTCTGACTCTGGGTTCTTGCACTTAAATTGTTTGTGTGTTTTGTACATTTTGAGCTGGATTGATGAAAAAGAGCTATTTAAATAATGGCATTATTGTTGTCATGTGTGCTTACCCAACCATGAATTCTATTACAAGTATAGCTTGTTAATATTTCCATTTAGACATTGATTCTTTAGCTGGTATTAAATTTAAAAAATCAAGTTTTCCAGATAATTTCCATGTTAGCAATAGTGTGAGCAGGGAAGCCTCCCCTGTGTATTGCTGCGGCCTTTTACTGAATTATATGTACTGGCTTCTTTCTAAACTTCCTAAACTTTTTCCTCTCCTCTTGTCTGTTTTGTGCTGCCTTGTGAAGGCAGGTGCTCATGAGTTAGGAAGAACTAGAATAAAGATGCGTGATTTCCTGTATTATTTGTTGCGTAGCTTTCAAATGCACGTGTGTCAGGATGTTCTCGGTGTATTGCTTCCCTGGAGGATGGGGTAGGTGACACAGTGATGCTCTGTATCCAAGGTGGTGCCAGTCTGGCTGTAGGAGTATTTTTCTCATTTTCTGGAGGTCTAACATAAGCCCTCGAGGTCCAGTTGCAGGTGTGCTCTGACAGCAGAGCGGGGAAGGATGCTGTTGGTAGGCAGTAGTTTGATACCAAGGGTGAAAAATGCTATCAAAAAAAACAGTGACAGGATGAATAAATGTCAATATAGGACTATATTTGAGAAGTGAGTGGTAAATGAAGCATTAAGGCTGCACAGGACTTTGCAGTCAAACAAAATCTAGCACATTACTACCAATAGTTAATCTTGAGTGTTGAAAGAGGAAGGTGTCCTACGGAAACAGACCTGTTGTGACCAATGAATACACTTTGGGTGGCATAACTAATACGGCACAACAGCTCAAATTCTTGCATTACCAGGTTGTGGACTGGTTGTCTTGGTAGCCTCAGTGATGTACTTCTGATGCAATATTGAGTCCATAGTTAGCTCACGATATGGCACAGGGCTGTAGATTGCTGCCGTGGTCTTGTGCCATGTTACTTTGTTCCTGTAGGTCTCTGTAAGTGATCCTGCCTTGTGTGGCATGGAATTCAAGGTCCTTGCAATCAACATGAAAACTCTGTCTTACAGCCAGCACTCATGTCTTCCTATCTGCTACACTCTGCCTGCTGCTGGTCCTCCAAACCCTAGGTGCATCCAGCTTTCCATGGGGAAAGATGGCTGTTATTGAGGATGGGATTTGGGCACATCTGTGGGAAGTGGTGGATGGAAGCATCTGGTGTGGATGCCAGGCGGAGGGTACTAGGGGTAGCTGGGTGTGAAGTGCTGAGTGTGGGCACGCTAGTGGGTCTGTTCTAATCCCAAAGAAAAATGTATTTGGCCCTATGCCAAAAAAAGCCTAAACTTCTTTTATCTTATGTTGTGATCAGATGCATTTTTGGAGTTGTCATGGTTTGGGCCAAGTTGGCCAATGACAAGACAACAGACGCTCTCCCCCACCTCTCACTCCAAGGAGAGGAAGAAGAGAGATAGAGTTATGAGTTTAAGGGGAGAAACTAAATTTGAGCCCTACGTTGGGCGCCAATAAATCTGTCATGGTTTGGGATGAGTAGTCTTCAAATCATGAAATCTTACCTCCTTCAAATCCTGGTTTAAAGCAAGCTTCTTATAACAGTCTGTCCCTTACTTTCCCTTTCTCTCTCATGACTTGCTTTTTTCCCCACCTAAACACTGTTTGTCTTTGTGAAGCAAGCCACTGAAGATAAAGTTTTTGGGTGCATGACCTGGCGTGGCGTTGGATGAAAGCATTTTCATCTGCAGTATGGAACATGCATTTGGATTTGATGGGCATTTATTTTCTAAGGGTTTGCATCGTTGTGTCCTCATTGCACTGGGATCGTTTTCTTTTTCCAGTTTGAGATGCTGATTGCTTTTAGCCAGTCAAGAATACGTGTTCTGTTTGTATCGGCATCTGCAATGTGACATCTTAGCAAGAGCTGTTGTTAGTCTATTTATATTGTGCTGATACACTTCTGAGTCAAAATTCCCTAAAGTGTCTCAGGTGGGTCAGTCACTCAGGAAAGTGCCAGCTTTATGAAATAAAAATACTACCATGAATGTATGGTCATCATATGTCAACTCAATATTTGAGTAACTTTTTAATAGTGATCACATGAATCATTTTAGGTATGTTTTACTTTTCTGAAGAGTTTGGTGTCTCTGCGTGGGCTACAGTTGCAGGAATTGCAGCTGGTTCAGTCCTGAGCAGGATGTGATCTTTTCACCGTATCACTGCTGTCTCAAGTAATTGCACTAATATCGGCAAGGCATACCCATTGCTTGTCAGTTCATTAGTATATTGTAAAGCTTACATATGAGTAATTTTTCTTCATTTTCTTTCTGACCGCTTTTGTGATTAGACTGCGTCTGGCTGAAGTCTTTTGAGAGGATTTAGGGATGGGAGGCTGGGGCTGGTCTTTCTTCTGGCTGTGGAATTATCTGCCTGCCATCTGCAGTCTTTCATTGACATTATTGTTCTGGTTTAAATCCAGATTTTGAAAGTACAGAGCTTTCTTATCATTTTGTCTTTTCCAGACTTTACAGCAGCTTCTGAATTCGTGCAAGTATCAGACAGTTCTCTTTTATGTACCCTTTTTTTTTTTTCCTCCAAGTATAAGTGGTATTGGTCTCAAATCTTTAGTCTTCCTCTTTTGTTATACTGTGATATAAGTTCAGCGTTTAACTAGCCCCCAAGAACTAAAATTTGCATATGTGGAAGAACAAGAAGTTCGAATAGATTTGTATTGGCAGAGTCTGTTTGATATTATAAATGTTACGCTTTAACTTGTACCATGTTGTCATTTTTGCCTGCTGTCGTATGGTGCCCTCCAGGTAAATATGAGCCTTTGCCCAAAAAGCTTAGTAGCGTGGAAAAAGCTCAGAGGCAAGATGTAGTTGGAAATCGTTTTTCTTCATGCCCCTGCGTTACGCTGCCTGCAATATTCACTTCTATCATGGGTTTAGGTTCTCTTAGACATGCTGATACCCAGTCCCTGGACTTGTCAGGGTTGTCAGATGCCTCCCCAGAAAAGAGATTGTGGAAGATAAGATGTTCCAGCCCTTGAACAGATATGAATTTGCACAGGAGGCGGTAGTCTAGTTTTAATGTGTAGTGATTTCTTCCAGGAGTGTGCTAGTTTCCTCCAGGAATGGTTTTCGGTATGCTTGAATGCCCTGCATTACTGCAGCTGTGGTTTAACACTATCGGTATGAGTGGGAGACTCTAGTGTGGGGTAAGAAGCAGCATGAATTTAAAGTACTACTAAAGTACTACAACTAAAGTTGGATCCTCCTGTTCCACCATAAGATTACACTTAATCAGTTTGGAGAAGATCGGGTTTAATATTTGGGATTGGACATGAGTTACCGTGGCCTGAGGAATAACTTCAGTGAAGCTGTGGTAACAGGCTATGTGCAAAATCACCACAAATGTGAAGTAGCATAATTTAAACATCTTTCTTGTGTCCAAACAATCAGCATTTAACTCTAACATTACAGTCACATCCCAGCTTGCATCATAAAAATTTAAGCTCTTTGGGATTTAATTTTGGTAAAGGAGTGCACTGGGTGAATTTGTTTGATGGGTCTCAAATAGAAACTGTTGAGAGTAACTCACTTCTGCTTCTTATTCTTCCTACGTGTCAGACCAGGTTGACTATCTCTACATTTAGGCCTCCCTTGCTTATTTGGAAAGTAGCCAGTCCTTTCTCAATGAGAATTTTACACTTTGTTTCTCTGGAAGCAAGATAGGACCCAACGTGACAAGTGAACAGCAAAATTAAAAGATTGGTATGAATACTTGCACCAAGTAGCGTTCAGTTGAAGCTGAAGTTGTCGGTATAAGCTCTGGTCCTTGGCAGAGTTTCTTAATTTAAAAAAAACCCTAATTTAAAAAATTATTCTCAAATTCATTGTGTGCCCACAGAATTAATTTAAGTCGAAAAAACCAAACCCCAACTTTTTTTCTGTCTCCTCTCAGTTCCTCCTTATCCCTGCCCACCAACACATGTGCTTGAGAAGTTTAAATTAAAACTTCTGGCTTCACTCCATTACTCTTTTGGAGAATCTAGCCTTTCATGTCTATAACCATGCAGACATACAAATGAGGATCTTGCTGCTTCAGTTATTAGCATCATGTCAGGTTTTTCTTCTTCTTTTTGTTTTTAATCCTCAAAGTGGAATACACAGCATGGAAGCTAGAAGCACATTTTATGCAAAATCTAGCATCCAGAATTTGGATGCATGTATTTCCAGCTTTTAAGAGTAATTATTTTTTAAATACTGTATTAATATGAATTTGCTTATATATCATATGTGGTTTTGTACCTCCAGCAAGTGTCTGAATATAATGACATGGGATGAGCTGGTTTTGGTAGCACACAGGCAAACCAAGAAAACAGGTAATGGTGCATTCAGTAGAACTGAGCACACTTAAAAAAACCCGACAAACCCAAACCATCATTTTAAAGGTTTATGTGTTCTCTTTCTCATAACTTAAAATGAAGAATCTCTCCCTGTCTAAGCTGAAGCAAGTGTTGAGCAAATCATTAGGCTGCGGTGCAGAGCCCGTATTATCTGGGACCTGGTCTCTGTTTCCCAGAGACGCAGGAGAGGGTGTCTGTGAAATGGAGATCTTGCTCTGTTTTTCAGTCCTCTGGAGCTCTCGTGAAACATGTGCTTACTCTGACTTGGTGAAAAAAACACTAAATGCACTTTTAAAGTAAGTTAAGCCAGGGAGGGTTAGCAGAGTAGAGTGAAACTATGATGCAGTTTCTCAACACACAATTAAAAATGTGGGCTACAGTGTTTTACATTAAGGTGGTGGATTTTCCTGTCGCTCTAGGGAGCTGTATACTATTATCCTCTGCAAAATAGTAAGATTTTGAAATGCATTAACCATACAGGTGGTGTCTCAGTCTGATTGTTATTAATAAATTCACATTTTACATGTTAATATAGCAGGCAAGTGTCTGTTGCATGTCTGTGCTATTTACTTGTAAAAAAAAAAACCCAAACAAACCCTCGCTTGATTAGTTCTCACGCTTCAGATTTTGACTGTGAGTGTTCACTCTTCTGCAAACAGAGGAGTTTCTGTATGGTGGCTTGTATATCTTAAACTTACTAGTTGTCCAAATATACATGGTCTTTCAAGAAGAAAAGGATATGGCAAAAGTTAGCAGATTTTACCAAGTACTATTAAAAAAATCTCTTATGCTCTGTATTTGATTTGGGATTTTCAGGCCTAATTAAAGATCAAGAATAAAATTATACTAAAATAATTACTCTTAACAAAATTCTCCTGGTTTGTACTTGAATAGTATTGCCCACAGACAGGTAATTATCAGCAACTTGAATGTAGTAAAAATATAATTAGTTTACTGTATTAAATCTCAGAAGGTTTGACTTGAAAAACAAAACCTTCAACTAGTCTTTGCATTATTAGATAAAGATGGATGCTTATTATCCTGGGCTTTTTAAAAATGAAATTTTATGCCATATTTTGTAACAGTAATGCTGGATCAAAACCTGATTTCCCTGCTTGTGTGACTGATCTCATTTAATTCAGTGAATTTGTTTACATGAATAAGACTCGAAGAATTTGGCTTTGTATGAAAAACATCCTCCCAGAGGGAGTTGTAGTAGGCTTACCCTTAGTATCTAAAAATAAAAAAAAAAAAGAAAAAGAAAACAACATTTGTGTTTCCTTGTCTATTTGTAGAATGATTTTCAGTGAAGTTTAATGCTGCGTGGAATTAAGTCTGTAGCCAAGATGATAAGATATTGGACAATTTTTATAAGTCAGCCTGCAGGTCTGTGCTGTTGAAACAATAGGCTGAGTGTTTCAAGGTGCAGATAGCCTGACTAAAATAACGTGTCCTGCCAGAGCAGTTGCAATGCATTCTCAGTGGAGAACATTCAGCAGAGAGATACTCGTCAGCTCTGTGTGGTATGTTACAGTCGCAGGAGCAGTAAAGGAGAGAAAGAAAATCTCAGCTTTCTTTCTGTTTACAAAACTGGCCTCGTGGAGGGGTTGGAAAACAAGAATGCAAACACATAATATGCTTATCTTACCTTTTTCTCCCCTCCATTTGGCTTCCCTATATTGAGCCAAAGATAAATGGGCAGACTTACTGTATGAAAAAGAAAATGGCACCAGAGTAAGTCCTCCTTTTCCTTAGTTTTCTCTCTGTGTTTTATACACTATTAAGAGCTCATGGTTGTGTGGCAACATGGCTCCAGTGATAAGGTATGATTCAGTCCCGTAGTGCTGACAGAGCAAAACTCTGCTGTAACTCTTCCTTAATCACGTTGCAGTAGTCTATGGATCAGCATAGATTACGAGTGAAGTTTGATCTTGTCTGCATTTAGCCATATAAGGCCACCGTTGTGGCTTTAAAGTAATGAAGATGTCCTCCACCTTTTCTCTGGTGCCGTTTCATTTTCCCAAGCAAAATTTCTCTTTGTTTTGTGCCACTTCCAAAAGTTTCTCTATATTGTTCCTCACCTTTGTCTTCTCCCCTCTTTTGTCCTAGATGTAATCTCTCATCCTTGATCTGTGAATCCTCTGGATGTCTTTGATCTGTTCCTCCTCCCTTACGAATCTCCTGTTTTGGTAGTTGTTTTCCTGATGTTAATTAGTAAGTACTGAGTCACCACTTTGAACCCAGTCAAACCAGGAATAGAGCAAAAAATAGCTTAACAAACCTTTGAAAAAAACATGTGACAGAGCAAAAAAAGGATCCCTGTCCCTCTCCTATGCTCTTCCAGGTGTTCTTTACCAGATTGGTTGTTGTAACGTCTTCTGAAGCTTTCTAAAAGCTCTGTATTCAGGATTTTCTTCCTCATCTGCTCCTCTGGGCTTTACTTGTCTCTGTTTGCAATCTCTTTTTTTCTGCTTTCACTTCAACCTTAGTAATGTTTGGGTCTTGGGGCGTATTTTTGCATTTCTGACTTCTTTTACCTCTGTCTGCTCCAACATCAGCAGCTCATGGACTTTTCTGGTTGCTCTTCCAGCTTTCTTAGGCTTCCAGTCCTTGCTAGTGCAGTGGAACTAGTTTTGGTAACACTAGTTACCAAAGTTTTGGTAAGCTAGTTTTGGTAACACTGGTCTACTGTGTTCCTTGGTAGGAGTGATGGGTGAAGGAGTATCTATTTCTATCTTACCAGACAGGAACTGCTGCCTCCTTGAGATTTTGGTGTGGTTTTTTTCTTTTTCTGTGTGTTGTAAAAGTGGAAATGACATCTCTCTGGAAAGAGTGTCTGGGAATATAGGAGGCACAAGGGTCCTGAGCTTCATGAGCATTGGTAAACAGAAGACCAAGAGGAAAATCCTACCTACTTGTGGGAACATGGTCCAGGAACATGATGTCCCTGTAACATGGACCTGCCTTTTTCTTTTATTCCATTGTTGGGTTGTGGGTTTTTTTTGCTTCATATTTCCGTTCAGGACCTGGGTAGCCTTTCTGGACAGATAATGTGGATATTCTCCATGTGGTAACGTTATCTTGCATAAGCTCATTTCCTGTAAAGTATGAAGGAGACTCAGATAAGCTGAAACTTTCAAAATATTTATTAACCATAAAGCAGGTACACTGAACTGCCTGATTCTTTTCAGTACTCAAAATAAGGCCAAAACATCTATTTTTTTTTTGTTGTAGCCAAACTAGAAACATAAGGAGACTGAAATGTGTGCAGCAAATAGTCTTATTCTCAACGGTTCCTACCAGTGCCTGACCAAGGAGGTGCTTGCACTAATGGGTCCTGATGTTACAAAGGGGCAATAGCCTGGCCTGTGTAGTAAGGCTTTTCCAGATTTTTCATCCTTCCAAGCTGTGGGAAGCCACCACAAGTGTTAAGAGGCTGAGTCTCTTTAAACCCAGCTCCATCTCCCAGAGAGATGGCTCCCAGTGCAGGGTTGCTCCTTGGGGTTCCTGCAGAGCCGGCGAGCTCACGGGAAGAGGCAGGGGAACAGGGAGTGATAAGGGAGAGTTGGGGGCATTTCCGTTCCCTTCGCACTTTCAGCTCCTCATACCTGACACAAGTACAAATATTTCTGGGTGAAGAACCTGTGACTTCTTGTCCGTTCGGACAGAGTCTTCACCGTGAGCTCGGATTGTGTCCTGCTAGAGGAGCAGCCTTCAAGAAAAGCAATCTCTGTAGCAAAGGCTCTCTTTAATCACCTAAAATTATGTTAGTGGTGTTCCTTTTTCTCTGTGTGAAGAGCCTGCTGGAATGGCAGATTTTTGTTTTACCTGACTGGGTATCACGTTTTGATGCAGCAGATGGCATGTGTCTGACCAGTGTCCTTTGGTAAGAGAGTAAACGGGGCAAGAATACACCCTAACCCATCGATATTTTCTGAGGTCTTTTGTAACATCAAAGCACCCTTGTGCAACACTCATTAGAGTCACCTGATGCAAGATCCGAGGTTTTGTGATACCTACTTCCTTCTGTTGTTCCTGTGCTTGTACAGCTGGCAAGATTCTCCAGAGATACGTGGAAAAGCAATGTGATACTCAAGGTGAGTTGTGTTTAATCGAGCTGCAGCCTATACTGAGAGAGGTTACGTACGATTAACTTCGGTTACTTGGCCTGAAAGTACTTTGTGTCGACGCATAGCTTTTTAAAATTAATTAATTGAGATCCTAGTTTGCACTATAAGTAGAATAGGACAGGAATTTGTTCATTTTGAGCTTCATGTGGAGGCATTCCTCATGCTCAGATGAAGGTAGCAGACTCTGCAGGGCCTTCCACTGCCAGAACAAATGAGGAAGGGCATTTGGAGAACTGGGCTATTTGATGAATTGGAACAAAAGAGCCCTGGGGTGGGGAACCACGAGTTAGACTTTTGATTTCCCTGACTGAAAGTCCCACCACTGGACTACTGCATGGTGTGGGGAAGAGTCTTCTGCAAAACTTCCAGAGAATTTGGCAAGTATTAAAGAAAGCATAGAGGGTGCTCATGACCCTCTGAGAGCTCCTTCAGCTCCATGTCTGCCGTGGGATCAGGCAGGGGGATCAGGATTTCCAGAGTATTGTCTGTCATGACCTGTTTGGAGATTACTCACAAACCTCACCTATGGGGATACTGCTGTGAAGCGCAGCTTGACCATCCGTCAGCCAGAAAAGATCAGAAAAAAAGAGCTCTACTGCTAAGCATCAGCCAATGTACAGCATTACAGCTTCATAGGGGGATTAAGAGTACTTCTTGCAGATACTGTTTCTTACGATAGTCTTCCTTCTGGAAGAACTTGGAGAATGTCTGTATCTGTGTAGCATCTTACTTTTCCTGTCCCTGACCGCTTGTTAGGAATGGTGAGTGCATTGAGCACCAAAGTCTTGTTTCTCTGTGGAATCAAGTCCCCAGTTCAGTCCCCCAAGACCAGAACTTGTTGAACTTGTCGACCTTTTCCCGTTTTTTAATTACTTTAGACATCTGCCTTCCGCCAATACTCTGTAATTACCTAGGGGTACAATTAAGCTGTTCCTTTCTGTTGCTCGAAGCATCCAATGGGAAAGGCTTCAGCAACCATCGGACTGGTGTAGGACAGAAAGCACAGGTGTGTTCCCTCTCTCTAATTTGCGAATCTCATCCATGTGCTTTGTCAGGTTTTTTGAAAGGATGCGTTTCTCCTGGATCTTGACAACCACCCTGATAGGTGATTTGCTGCACCAAAGCAGGTTATTCCCTGACTTAAAAAATAAGAGTGAACTGATTTTTCAGGTGGTAAGTTCATCTCTCTGTATAGGACAATTCCTATGGTAGTATTCTGTCTTTGCAGCTTTAGCAATAAACGCTCTTTCAGTTCTAATTCTTCTTTGCGTTAACTTGTTGTTTCAGTAACAAAACCTTTAGGAATTGCAAATCCAAATGCAACACTGGTATTTATCGTGGTCATGGTGCTCACTGTTAGATCCTTTAGGCTGATACATCAAAAACCTCACTGTCAAAATGAATGTGCAAGAGGAGCAGAATCACGGAGACTAGCACCCCTGTTCTCAACTACCTGTGTTTATTTTACACCTTGTAAAGTACCAACAAGAACATTGTGCAAGACAGATCTGAGCATCACAGCATTGCATCCTTGGATATGAACAGATGATGAAGGAAATGAACTTTGATGTGCCTACTAGAATTATTGACTTAGTTGTGTTTGCTGCAGCGAAATTGCCTGACTGCAGGTTGGGTCGAATATCCTCAGATGTGCGTGGGGGGGAACATTAATGCTGTACTGTTTCTCCTTCAATAGTTAAACAGCTCAGGATGAATTGAGGGGGTGGAGCGCTTCAGGCTACCTGTGTAGAACACTCTGGTATGGTCCTTGTTTATCTGGTGGTTGTATCTTTGCTTTGACATGAGAAGAAACGCTTGAATGCAACTTCACAAATTCCTGATTTCTATACATAGCTAGTCAGTTTATTCGTCTTGATATATTTAACTGAAAATCTTAAATCTGTATTGTGTAAGTCACTGAATAAAATTTTAGATGGATCACAGAATCACGGAGTGGTTGGGGTTAGAAGTGATCTCTGGAGGTCATCTGGTCCAACGCCCTGCTCAGGGAGGGCCACCTACAGCTGGTTGCCTGGGTTACTTAGTTTCTTTGTGTTTTGTATTGGTGTTATTTATCTAAATGTTTGAGTGTTCTGTATCTTAAAAGGAATTCATGCACCTGTACCTTAAGGCTTTGTAGTCCTTAAGAGGGATATTTTTAACCTCTTTTGGTTGAAAAATTATTGCAAGTTTTGCAATAAACAGTGGTCCATTAGGCAAGATCCTATGTCAATTTGGTACACAAATGGCTTGATTTAACAGGCTGGTTCATGAACACGGCTGAGAAGGATGGAGCTGGAGCAGGGCAGGGATGAGATTTCTCGAAGTAATTCTACAGGCAATGTATGTTTCTTGTGGTTTAGGGTGTAATACTTGATATCTGAAGTATTTGAATGTGAAGAAGCTGGAAAGGACTGAGACCTTGGTGATCCCGTGCAGAAGGTGTAACAAGAGCAGACGTGGCATGAGATGGTCACTGGAGCTGAAAGCCTTTTGCAGATAATTCTTCAAACCTCTGTTGGCAGTTATTCACCTGATGCTGGGACTGTCTTCGCAAATAAGCATGTTTTCCATAAACTAAACTTATTCCTGGACTCTCAGGTTGTAACGTCTGAGTCAGCAAATGTGTCCTACTAATATATTCAGCCCAGTACGTTTTGATGAAGCAAAGATCTTGTACCAAAACCCCTGCCACTGTCATTATTGTGCAGTTCGTCCCAGCACACGCCTCTTCTCAAGCATAACCCCCCCTTCTCCCCCCAAAATCTGCATTTGTAAAGATTCTACTGGCATGTCAGCACATGTCTTCAAGGAACCCGAGAGGCATTTTTAATGAGAATAGCTTTAGAATTCCTGGCTTGATTTATGAAGAAAAGAAAAAAAAACAATCACAGAGAAAGTATCCTCTTACCTATTAAAATATTTGCCTTCTACTTAATGGTGTTATCAGCTTAACTTTTGCAGATGCAAATTGAATAACCAAATTTTTACCTATTATCTACTTAGAAGTATAGACTCTTTCTCTGCTTAAATGCCATACAATTCCAGAGAGAGAGAAGTGGAAAGGTAAAGGAATAGAGGTCTTTGTTCTAAATCATGGAAGAAATAAACATTCAGGACTTCAGCATTGGATGTTTCTTGAAAAATTTTCCTATAACTTGTTGGTGAGAAATAAAGCTGAAAATATTTTTAGCTGTACTGTTCTAAGGAGGTTTTTTTAACTTGTACAAAATGAGATGAACAAGGCAACAGGTCTTTGCTTTTAGTTCCTGTTTGTCAACCAGCTGTGTTAATGCATGCATTTCAATTTTTTGGTTTGTTTGTTTTTGAGCAAGGCTTTACGTTACAGCCACAAAAATAAGGCAAGTACAATCATTCTGCATTATTTATATTCATAATCATAATTCATAATCATGTTTATGAGTATAGAAAACCACTCCAGCCCATGCTGAAGACATCAATTACAACAGGTGCCCTAAGCCCTATCTCTATCTACGCTGGCTTTCAGAAAATGCCAAACCTGTTCTCGTTTATGCTGAACCCAGCCAGCAGACATCATTTCTCACTGTTCAGTAACACCTCCCTCTCCTTCCCCCCCTCCAAAAAAAAAAAAAGCTTGACTCCCAACATTCCTCTCATGTCTTACAAATATTTGTGTAAGTCCTTGGCGAGAAGCTGGCTCTGTTCCTCACCACTAGCCAGTCCGCTCCTGCTGCCTTGTGTGCCTGATTCTTCCAGCACTTATTCCCATAGTTCAAGCACCGGAGGAGGTGCGTCCTGTGGTTTCAAACACCCTGAATACAAGTCCTGTGGATCATTAGCGTAGACAAGTAGTATGAGAGAACACAGAGGCACGGGATGCTCCTGGGTGTTCGGTTTTCTGTGGCTTTTTAAACATGAGAAACCATAAGAAAAGAATGCTGTGGTGTAAACCTTAAAGATGTCATCGTGTATGTGTTACTCTGTGGGAGCCGTGCCTCGTGTGGTGCACAGGACCAGCAGTGACTGGGCAGGGCTCGGGAGAGGTAAGAGTGTGCTTTTGTGTGGGAGCTGTGACCTGGAACCCAAGAGCAGGCTTACACCATCGGGAACAACGGTTGACTAATTCTGGCAGTTCCTGCCCTCTCTATGATTTGCTTTTCAGCTTTAGTGTTATATTAACTCCTTCGGGGCAAACGTGTTCCTTAGGTTTCTTGTTGCACTCCGAAACCGGCCCATACTTCAAAGCCAGGATCATTTTCTGTACGTCCTTTTCTTTTGCTGTGTTCTGTTGCACGGATTTACACTGCACGTAAATCTGGAAAAAACTTTTTTTCAGGTTTTTTCTTTCTTCATTTTAATCCCTATCATTGTAGTACTATACCCAGGGATTAGATCTCTGGGAAGTTTCTTTGTGCTATACTAATGATGGGGATCTCACATCAGTTTAAATCCAGGGAATGAAATAATAATGAGATTTTGTCCCTCATATGATCCTGAACAAACCTGCTTCTGGAAGTGCAGAGGAGGTATTTTTTGAGAAGAGATTGGCAGTCTCTTGCAAAGGTTGCACAAATGCCAGGTCCAATATTTGGTTAAGAACTTTCTTGCTTCTGTTGGTTCTGCAGACTTTGTTTCAGTCTTTTAATTGGGTTTTGTAGGCTTTGAATCAGAGTAGGCAAGAGCAATACTCTTCTTGTGGTAATGATGGTAAAACCTCCTGAAACTTCTGAAGCCAATTCCATGTATCTTCATTCTAATGGGTCTGTTAGTAAATCATCTAGTCTATCAAGGAGGAAACTTTTCAAGTAGAACTTTTCCTAAGCAGGTGACAATACAGATCTGTAGGTCTCAGTCACCAAATCTGGTTAATATAAAATGTCAAATCCCTTATAGGAGAACAGCTACCAGCCTGTTGATGTAAAATTGCAAGTGTTGTTCTCTTGTGTAAATAATTTGTCAGTTGTTACTGGAGGTACCAAAGTGGAAAAATTAGAATGAAAACTCTGTGCTCGTCAGTGGGCTGGTCCTGCTCTGCTTAATGGTTCTGGCAGAAATTGTGTTTTGTAGAAGAGCAGCAGGATCGATTTCAGATTCTTCATTTCTTTACCCCTTTCGGCTTCCTGCTGAACTACCCTCTTTTTTTTTTTTTTTTTTTTTTTTTCTTTCCAGTAGCCTGAAACACATTCCAGAAATGTCTGTGTGAGGGAGAAGAGTGCCAAGGCTGCTGATGAATAAGAGACTTTGTGATGAATCTTGTAAAATTGGACCTTTTCATTCAGACAATAGTTCTCCATTACTGGGTCTTTTGTTGCCTTCTTTTGAATTGGAGGGGAGAGGAGGAGACGTTAAGTGTTATCCTGCCACACTTCCCTCTAGCCTACCTGAATTACCTGAGGGATGAATTGCTTTGGCTGGGGGCAGGGTGGGGGAAAATGCAGAGGAAGTTGATTCACTCTGTTACATTTGAAGATGCAGCAATGGTATTACTTCACTTCTAAAACTATCCAATTTGGGGAAATTTGAATTTACATTGATTGATTGTTTTTTGAACTATATTGACCTGGGCTGAGAGATGATAATGAAAACTTTTAGCTTTAAAATTACTATTTTTTAAATAGTAATTCGGGTCTTGTTGACTCCTAGGAATAAATCTCTCTTGAAATTGAGTGGTTTATTTCAGTTCTAAACTATTTCACAACAGTGTTGTTAGAATATGTCAACTTGGAGCTTCCTACAAGGTGAGTTTGGATTGCATGTATATTTTATCCAGACTGTGTCAGAGTCCCAAACATACAATTTTTCCCTGCTGAACATACCATATTTCTTACAGTTTTCTTTCTTACAGCTGGAGAACAACTGTGGCAGTGTCTAACTCAACTAGGTGACATCTAGCGTGTGGTCAGGGCTGCAGCAGCTGTGTCCCAGGCATAAACCTCGGTAAAAGTATCCATCACAAATCAGATGATAGTATCTGATTACTAATAGGTAATAATTGATATGTAAACATGGAGGTTGTGAGCTGTCACTTCAAGAAGGGGCAGTTGATGCTGTGGAAGAACTGTATGAAGGAGCTGCCTGGAGTTTGCCAAGTTTAGGAGTCCTTGCTTGGGAAAGCTTGCAATTAGCAAGTCTCATAATTGAGAGTTGCTCATAATTGAGAATTGAGTCTCATAAACTTGTCTTTAAACCTTAGTTCTTCATTAGGTATGACAGGGTGTCACGCAAACGTCTTCAGAATGAATCCATTCACCTCGAGAGCGAGGTGCCTTGTAACCATTCAGTACTTTTGCCCCTTCAGTTATTGCAGGAGCTCGTATTGTGTCCGTGGGCGATGTTTCCTTCTCTCCAAGTTGAAGCAGGCGGCTCCGTTGCAGCAAAGGCTGCAGCATCCTCTCAGCGTTGCCGCCGGTCTCTAGCTTCCCGGGAGCTGCCCTGTCTCCACCGATGGCATCCAGCTTTCTGTGGTGGCTGCTGGCGCATCGGCTTGGCAGTCGCTCTCATCTGGGAGAGCTCTTTAGAAGACTCCTAATCCTTATTTTGTATAAAAATCTTCTGGACAAAATGTCTAACTCGGGAATTAGGCTGCTGCTTTCTGTGCTGCATCCAAGTTCTGTGTTTGACTTCTTCGTAAGGGAGGAGTGGTTTGGCTGGGAAGGCTGTGCTGCCCGGCCGTGCTGCTTATCCTTCTGAACAGTTGCAGCAGCCAGCATCCCTTCGGATCTCAGGGGAGACCTCGTAGCGCAGTGGCCATCATTTAAATCTTCCCAGTGCTTGGGGGAACCTGCCCTGGCAGGGGGCTTGTTGGGGAGCGTAGCAAGGTCTGTAGCTACATGGGACCTCCTTCCTTTTTCCTCCTTCCCCCCAGCAAGACAGAAACTAGAAGTGAGTGCAAAAGGATTCAAATGCAAGGCAGCCTCTTCTCCCCCCACCCTTGAGACATGGCCAGGCTGGGATGGGGCTTTGAGCAATCTGCTCTAGTGGGAGGTGTCCCTGCCCATGGCAGGGGGTTGGAACTTGATGATCTTGAAGGTCCCTTCCAACCCAAACCATTCTATGAGGGGAGCATCCTGGTAGCCCGTGCCACCAGCTGCACCTGATGCTGAGGTCCACTGACACCCCCTTCCCTTCTCCCTGCAGATTGAGAGTGTCAGATACGCTCTATGCCCTCCCTGATGGCTTTGTTGTGACAGGGCATCCCAGGAATGTAGTCCCTCTGAAGAGCCCTCCTCCTGCCCTGTGCACATTTACTGGGTGGTGCAGGTCTGCCTGGCTCACCCCATGGATGGGTGAGTAGCAGATACAGTGGTAAGCTCCTGATTTCCACCTGATGGTTTTCTGTGTGAAACCTTGCAGACTGATATATGGAGGAGAAGACAAGCGTGATCCTCTTTTCAGAATGCTTTTCATGACTAGTTTTGTCCTCTGTCCTGCAAAAGCTGATATTACATTTTTTATGATAACAGATCTGCCCGTACTTCCCTCATGAAA
The DNA here is from genome assembly GCA_003697955.1 of Calidris pygmaea. NCBI lineage: Eukaryota > Metazoa > Chordata > Aves > Charadriiformes > Scolopacidae > Calidris > Calidris pygmaea. Next base: position 630,245 of record QJSC01024990.1, read on the forward strand.
AAATGTGGTCTGAAATTGGATCTTTTGGAGATTCTGCACGGGATTTCGCATCCATTTGGTTTTCCAGCTGAGAGGTTTCCATGTGTTGTGAGATAGAACATTTTAGAAGGGAATGAATAACCTGCCATAATCCAGCATTGCTTCTTTTGCTCACTTGAGAGAATTCATGACTACATCTGTTTTTGTATCTGGGGAGTGCAGTATTGGCCTCTTAGGAGGCAGATGGCAGATCATTGCTGAAAACAGACCTGTAGACATGTGCAGGTGTGCTGAGATACCCTTTTCTCTTCTACCGGGAGATGACAATCTCCCCCTCCCAGCAAAGGGACTCCTTCAGTCTTAATCAAATAAATAACATTAGTGTAAAAGTGAATCTCTGTTCTTAAGGAAAGATGGAGGAGCTGGGATCTTTAGTTCTCTTCAGCCCTTGCCCTGTTTTGTTACGGGATCATAGAAAGTAAAGCTTCAAGTCAGAAAATACTGAATATTGTGAAAATTGAGGTGTGTGCCTGCCCAAGAAAAGTTACAGCTGTGTATTGCCCTTCCTGCAGAATAGCGAGGAGGGGAGGAATTTTCTGCCCGATTTAAAGGTTTGGGTTTTGGTTTGGTTTGGATTTTTAGCTTTTTCTTTGTTTGGTTGTTTTTTTTTTAAAGATTGGGCTGCTGCCTGGTGTCGTTACTGCGGATCTGCAGGACGAATGTCCAGGCCTGAACACGTTTTTCAGGCTTCCCTGCTCTCTCATCGCTGCCCTCCTCTCCCTAACTCCAGCTCGCCACTTCCTCATCCATTTAATGAAGACAGAGGGCTCTTTATTGTATGATACTCAAAATGTAATACGATAGCATTGCGGAAGAGCTGGCGGAGCAGTCATGACAAGGTGTTTGGTGTTTTCTGTTCCAGGGAGATCTGTAGATGTAAGAATGGCTTCTGTCTTGCTCAGTGCCCCCCCAGGAAGGGAAGGTGGCTTGGAGGTGCCTTGTTGTGTGGCACCCTCTGTGCAGCCACAGGCCTTCCCAGGGGCTGCAAGTGGATGTGGATGGTGGTGTGAGGTAGGTCCCTTAACCTCCCAAGGAGGAATGACGTGAACGTGGAGGTGGGTCTCACAACATGTGCAAACCTCTCAGCTGGAAAACCAAATGGATGTGAAATCCTGTGCAGAATCTCCAAAAGATCCAATTTCAGACCACATTTTTTCATGAGGGAAGTACAGGCAGATCTGTTGTCATAAAAAAGCATTGGGGTTGTTTCATCTCTGGCCCCTCAGGAAGGAAGAAGCTAAGGTTTTACTACAGAATGTGCTTTTAGGTTGCTGGTCACGTCATCTGATGTAGGTGTTCCTGCTCTTTCTCTTTCACCTGTTTTACTCCAAGTGAGCTTGCACCGATTACAGCGTTGTCTTTTCTGGCGGGCAGACAAATAAGGCAGGACTGATCCAATTGTTGTTTCCTAAATGCTTCTTGGAAGACACATTCATCATTTCCTGGACAAGTTCAATAACCAGAACATGTTTTCTTCATTTTTGAAAATGTGGCTCGTGGAACACGTGGAGTTCTTTGGAAGTAAAGTGCATTCTAATGCACAGTAAAAGCCTGTGACAAAGAGAACACGCATAGCCTAAAGGGAAAAGTAGCTTAATTCTCCTTTCTTTAACGATTAGTTTCATTTTGAAGCTTCTCTCCCAACAATATGATTAAAATAAGACACTGGCAGTGGTTGTCTTGGACAGTTGAGCCATTAAGGCACTCAGGATTTGGAAAGCTTTTTCAAAATGAGTTAACATCAGTAGCAGCCTACCATTCTCTCGGAGAAGTATATTTGTGGGTTTTTTTCTTCTATCAAATTGTATATAGATATTTTAAAAAGGCTTATTGCAAGTATTCCCTTGCTGAAGGAAAATTCAGCCATATGAATATGATTGTATTCCCATATGAAACCATCCTTTGGACCATTATTATCTTGTATTTCTTCTGGCAAGGAGATGACATGCAACAAGCCTTGGAACTGAAGTCTTGCTACAGTCATTGTACAAATTAATTTATTTTAAAGTGACAATGTTTTTTTCCTATTCTACCAGTATATATGCTTCTTAATATTCTCCAGCCTCATTCATATCACAGGTTAGTTGAGTTTGGAAGGGACATCTGGAGATCTGTGGAAGCTGCACACTTTGGACATTAGAACAGTGCTTTAAATAACCTGACAAGAACTAAATCCTCGTACACTGCAGCATGAATGTCATGAGCTATTTAAACAAAGATACCTCTTGAAAACAAACTGCTGAACATCCATCCATATTTAGTTGGTGGATCAGAAAGACATTACTCTCTTCCACAGCTTTTGCTCCAGCATCCTGCGTAGTGCTTTATCCTGTGCAGTCATTCTGCTGGGCAGCGGAAGGCGTGCGAGGAAGGAGGGTCACTGCCTGCAGTGAAACCTCTCGTCCAGCTCTGCATTAACAGCCTCCTTTTTTTCTGGCCTGTGTAATACCTGCCAGCTACCCCTCCTGGCATCTTCACACAAGGATCTTAGCAGTGTGTTTGGCCCCAGTTTGTGCTGCAGCTGAATTAGATCAACCCAAACCTGTATGTAAGATTTTTTTTTTTCCCCTGGTTTCCTTGGGAGTAAACCTGTTCCCTAGGGCTGGGTCTATTTTTATGTATGTGCTGGGTCAAAGTATTTACTGCTAGTCAAAGTTGCTAGCTAGTTCACAATTTATTAAAAGTAAAGCAGACAAGCTAACACTGAACAGACCGGCTAAAGCTCTGCTAATGTTCTGCTTCACACCACACACAGGACCTGACCTCTTTCCTCTTACCATCGGTTTTGTATACAAGGAGCTTAACCTGTCTTTATAATCTCACTTGTCAGTAAAAACAGCTAATATGAAATACGAAAGCCCATCTTGCCTGGTAAAGAAAAATACTCTGTTACCCTATTCCAGAGAAGATAACCAGAGAAGAAGTACCTCTCCTATGAAGACAGGCTGAGAGAGTTAGGGTTGTTCAGCCTGGAGAAGAGAAGGCTCTGGGGAGACCTTACAGCAGACTTCCAGTACCTAAAGGTGGCTACAGGAGAGATGGGGAGGGAATCTTGGGTTACTTCCAGCCTTGACTCTTGCTTCTTGTTTCAAAGTGGTGGTACCATCTTCTCTAAGGAGAGATTGTGTCTTGGGAGGATTCCTTACGGAGGTTGCATTGGCTCCATAACTCCTTCTCTACCCAGGGTGGCACAACCTTTTGTGACTGCTGTGCTCTGCTTTTAACATAGCAGTCCTTGCTATGCCAGAAAACACCCAAATGAGACCTTCGACCCTTTTCTGTCTTCCTCAAGATCAATTAATTGCTCCTTTGCAAGTAGTAATAAATACAAGTTTGAAACACTGGCTTTATGTTGCTTAATTTTTATATTAGTTCTTCAGTGTTTCAATTAAAAATTAATCACATAACAGGGTATATGATAAGGTCATGCAAGTTAGCAATATAAATTCATTGTGTGTGATGGGAGGATAAAAACAAAATGAGAGGTTTCAGGGCATCTTACAATACCATTTCATTATCAGTGAGCAAAATAACGGGCTGAGATTTGCGAGGCTCAGCAGGGTTCTGGGATGATGAAAGTGTCCCCACACCGCAGATAAACATCCGGACCAGTGGACAGTTAGGTCACCCGTATTACATCGCCATTTCTTTGCCAGTGCAAAAAAAAAAATGACCTCCCAAGTGAAGACAAAATGTCATGGACACTTCCATGTGTATGACTGTGTCTGCAGTAGGTATTTAGTTGAGGTGGTGGGTTTGCTGGCTGGAGATTTGTGGCTGGTTTCAGCCTCTGGAGGCTGGGCCGTTGGCACTGCTGAGTATCTCTTTGGACAGATAAACTAAATACTACTTTTTTTTTTTTTTTTTTTAAATTTGAGGCAGTCAGTCATCTTCTTAATAATAATGATAATGTATTTTTGTAAAGTATCTGATGTCATTTTCTAAAATCGAAGCAGTGGGGCCTAAATAGCTGAGCTTCATTAAGGAGATGAAATGAACGAAGGGAGGCATCTGGCAGAAGAACGGAGGACAGTGTAAAAATAGAGGCTATGTTGGTTTGAGTAGTATTACTCATTTCTGATATTGCGTTGCCTATGAACCTCTGCTCCATTCAAAGCAGAAGACTGAGCCAACGAAGCCAGTTTTCAGGACATTCACACAGTGTTCCTTTCTTCCTGAAAATAAGCAGCTGAAGCTTGGGGAAATTGGAGGTGCCTTTTGGCCAGCAGAAATCTTTGCCACAAGGACAATTTGATAATGTATCCTTAATAAAACTTCAAAAAGCAAATTGGCAATTTTTGTGCTGCCCTTCATTTATTAAATTATTTTTTCAGTATGCCATTTTCCTCGAACATGTGTCCTGATTCCTGGTGATCGGTCAATACGAGGATCCTGGAGAATATAACTTAATTTAAGTTTTCTCATGTAAAGATGGTCAAAATTTCTCTCCAAAATGCAGGAGGTGTTTAGCTCTGTAGAAGTTGCTGATACCTGTGCTGGTTTGGGGTGGACACAGGAGAGGTTTGGTGTGTGCCTAGGACTGTTTGTCTTCACTCCCCCGTAAAAGCTCAGCTTTTCATGCGCATTTTTAAAGTAATTTGTTTACCAAAAATGGGACGATGTAGAAGTTACTTCTCACGGAGAGAAAATTCACTGGTGAGGTTTACCATAATGCAATAGTGTCTAGTGGTCACATGCAAAATGATTTAAATGACAAATATGCCTATCGGTGTTCATACTTCGTGCCTTGTTGAGGTGGAGAGATCTAGGGGAACATAAGTAACTTGGATAAGAAGCTGAACGTTTCTGTATCAAACCATGCTAAATGAATTAAACGTGGGTTACTTACAACATCATCACTTTATTGTTTTGCATCGGTTGGTTTTAAATCACAGTCTCAGTGACATAGGCATATCTTATTCACACAAATGAGGCTCTGCAATTTTGTTTTTCCTTTGCCTATAAAAATCCACCATTCTCTAGCCACTGCTAACATCTCCCAGCCTGAGAGGTGTTTTTTAGCCTTCAGCATGATATTTTTTATTTGCATTTAGGTTTTGATTCACTGTGTCTAACAGGTGCTTTCCTCCAGTACTGCTGCTTAGTCAGTTTGTTCCTGTTTTTGCATTTGTAGAGTTGATTATTCCTATCTAAAGGTGGAACTTTGTGCTTTACTGATTTATCAGTCATGACCGATAAAAGTTTTATCTGAAATAGCTAAGAAGCATTGTTTATACTTTAAATGAAAACAGTAGGCTGCTTTTAGGGAAGGGTGATGAAAGAAGGATGATGGATTCCAGTAGAACAGTGGAAGGAGAGAAACACAAGATGGGGGATACAGGTTCAAGACAGCTGGGTGAGCACACTGAAGTCACGGTGCTTTGAGCTGAGGAGAGAGCTGTAAATTTGTATGGGTTTTAGAGATTAACTCTTGAGAAGTAAATGTCAGTGTCGCTTTTGTGTTTTTACAAACCAGGTGCAGCGGATGATTGGGGAGGTTAGACTCTGGAAAGTGCTCACCAGATCTAGGAATCCCACCACTTTATTTGCTTAGAGTTCATCTGTGAAGGAGAGAAGGAAGGACAAAACCTATATATTTGTTTATTTCAGTGATGCATGCAGGGAGCCTGAAAAGCTCTACTGTTCCTCCTGACTGCTTTGCTTTTCACTGTAGCAGTGTTTCAAACTCTGAAGTCTTCTCTGACTGCCTTGGAGGTCTCCGTGGAGGACCAGCGTGGTTGGGATGGGAGTTTACCCAGCTCGAGGCTGCAAACTGGGATGATGCAGGAAGTACTTTGGCAATGGTACCAAAGTGATGTGTCTTTCTGAGCATTACCCAAAACCAAACAAAATAACAGGAAGGATTTTTCCTTTCCTTTGGCTCTTCTGCAGTGATGCTTATTACTCTGACATGGCCTTTCCAGTCATTCATGAGGCATCTCAAGAGAGTGCCAAAAGCAAGACCCAAATATCTAACATAAGTAATAAACAGGAGCTTTCCCTCTCCTCATCTAAATATGGATTTTGTTATTACAGAGATACAGAGTAGCGTTTCTGCAGCAGGTCATTTTTAAGAGCCTTCCACACGATTTTTATGTCAAAACACTTCACTGACTTCAGTAATACCGTCACAGATAAAACTGATAGCACAGAGGGAAGTTCAGAAGCCCAGGCAAGAAAGGAAAGACACATTTTTCTCTTGGGCTTTGAAACTAGTTGGAAAGTTGATGGGGCAGGGAGGTGCACGAAGGCTCTTCCAGACAACACGAGCAGCACAGAGAAGAGTTTTTGCACCTTCAGTGCTGATTTTGGATGGGTGAAGAAGAGACCTGTGACGCCTGAGACAAGAGACAGGAATGTCGTTTAGGGAAGAGATGGGAGCAGGATCTCAGCACCAGGGCCGCGAAGGCTGAGCTGCAGGTGTGTGTTTTCCATGCCCCATCTCTGTCCTGCGTGGGTCCTGCTGGTCATGCAGGGAGCAGCACCGAATGAAGCCTGGCCTCTTCTGAGTTGCTTACAGGTGAGGAATCAAGTGCGTTGGCCCGTCATGTGGTTTGGTCTCTTTAAATTCATTAATGCATAATAATGTGAGAATTTAGCAAGAAATCATGTTTCTTCTCGCTTCCCTCTGCATTGCGGCTGCTGTCGGTCATTGTTTCCTTTCTTCTTTTCCCTCCTCTTCTGATACTCACCAGACCTCTGGGATAATGGAGTTTTTCACTTCTACAGCAAGTGCAGCACCTGCCATGTGAAATCTTTCTTTCTCTCTTGAGTGAAAGCTTTAAGTGATACTTCTCCCAGACAGAGATTAAGGCCTTGCTATTGCTGTCTGGGCTGGACGTTTGATTAATGCAGGGTCCCTTTATTGTCACCCTGCCTTTCTGCTCTTCCTCATTAGGAATCAGTGACTCTTCCCCAATTCATTCATGACATGGAGAAAAGAATGCCTAATGATACGCAGAGATAAAGAAAATATACAGCATGCATTCAGCTAGTAAAATGAGCAATTTTCCCAGGAGAGGAGATTAAGCAGGGGGTGCATTTGCCTCCAGCAGGTGCTCGTAGAAGCCTCTGACCTATGGCAGTGCAAGGTATATGCACACGTGCATGTGTGTACACACACACACACACACACGTAGAACTGAGCGCAGTTCCTGGTCCTATACAATTTTGTTGTGTGTTTGTGCTTCGGTGAAGTGATGTCGTGGTTTGGAAATGGTTTTGTTCTTGCGAGCTACCGAGCGTTCCCGTTAGCCCAGTGTCAGCAGGCAGAATATTTATGTGCTGAGGTTTGTCCGGGGAGGAACTGCACGGAGGGGTGTGTGGGTGTGTTTTGGGCAGAGCACAATGCCCTGGGGATGTAATCCTTCCCGTAATGAATTGCACAATTTACTGGGTTAGGAATAGGCGTGTTGATAGTTTGCTGTAACCCTTTTAGCACTTATACCCAGGGTTTTCTCCGCTATTTAACGATGCAGTCCTTCCAGGCACAGAGGGAGTGAAAATATGCAGGAGTTCATCTGGGGTCAGGGTTTGATGAGTGTAATTCTGCTCTCCTTTCCCAGCTGAGCTGCCGGTGGCCACGCCAGGGCTGGCATTTGGGGCTTGTTTGCTGTTCTCTTCAGTCAGGATGGCAGCACAAGCCCGAGAGGTGCGATGCAAAGCCCAAGCCAACAAGCTGTCTCGGTCACTTGCTGATCCTGTGCAGGGGCAGTGTGGATGGATTTGCTGATGCAAAGAGAGGTGGGAGTAGCTCAGAGGAGAGACATCTCAGGTCTGGCTGTTGCTGAAGGGGGTTTGATGGGGAGCAGAAGCCTCCTTCTGCGATGGGGAGATGGTTATGTGCTGTGTTGGTGGTGAGACCAGTGTGGCCAGGGCTTGCCTTATCCCAGGGCAGGGGGGACAAAGCTGCTGGAGTTTGGGGCTGCAGGGTTTGGAGCTGGCTAGAACTTGGCTATAGGGGTATGTGCTAAAGGTACAGGGAGCAGGGTTAGCAGGTCCAGTGTGGTAGGTGGTGTGACAGAACGGAAGAGGGGAAAACTTACCTTAGGGTCATAAAATTGTCTAGATTGGAAAGGACCTTTAAGATCGAGTCCTACCATCGACCTAACATTGACAAGATCCTTACTAAACCATGTCACTAAGCACCACGTCTACCCATCGTTTGAATACTTCCAGGGATGACAATTCCACCACTTCCCTGGGCAGTCTGTTCCAAAGTTTGATAACCCTTTTGGTGTAGAAATTTTTCCTAATACCCAATCTAAACCTCCCTAGAGGCTTATAAACCATAACATAGAGTGTAAAAAGGAATGTGAATAAAAACATATAAATATATATATGCTTCTTTCAGAGCAAATTCAGCTTTAGGAAAGATTTGAATGTTACACTGAGGTGGCAGTGAATGGGGAAAAACTTTCTAACTCTAGGCAGCTAGAAAGCAACAGGAAGGAGGGAGGGAGCTGTCAGCAAAGGAGTAAGGCTGGTGGGAAAGGGGCAGAGTTTTCCTTCTGTAAGCACTAAATAAATGTCCATGGGCAGAAAAGAAAACTAGTTGAGAGAAATGTAAACCAAAGTATTCTTAGGCAACATGGAAATACAGGTTTACATGTACCTTATGCATCTGTATAGATGTCAGGGACTTAACTGTTGAGACTCCTATGTAATGTGGTTGGGAGGCTGCTGCTATTTAATTTATTATTTTGGGTGTAAGCAAAGCACTCTGCTCGCTGCTGGTCTCTATTTCCTTCCTGCTCAACCTTGATGGTCTTGTGCTTTTGTGAATCAAGCCTCTGACAGAAGTAAGGATCAAAAAAAAAAATACTCTGGTTCAAGGTCAGTTCAGGTGAAATGAAGAACACAAATGGGGGCAAATGTATTTAAAGAACAGGTGCTGTGAGTGCTTTCTTAATGAAAGATGCTTGTCTGTCCACTGCCTTGGCAGTGTACTGCCTCCAAAATGTACTAGATTCACCCCAGATCATAAGGTGGCAGTGGCCTTAAGTGGCTTCCTTTATCTTTCAGTTGGTTTTACTTCTGTTTTTAATGTTCTAGTGTAGTAAAGTTTATATCATTCCAGCACCTCCCTGAGAAATTTATTCTACTGTTGTCTGAACTGACCTGGTTAATAAATCCACTTCAGTATTAATTTTTTTTAATGCATTAAGTTCTGTGGGTACCTGAAACTGGCGGCTGTCTTTGGCAGTGGTCCTATGGATCAAGAAACCAAAAGTCAGGCCTCATAAAGAGGATATTTCCAGAAGCACCTCTTCACTTTGTTCATGGAGGTACGTCTCCAGCACAGGATGAGCTTCCTTCTTGCAGCTCTGGCAAATGAGCTGTGACACGCTCATCATTACTGGTGCTGCTGCAAGTGATCAGCTAGAGGCTACTTTCCTGGATGAAATACATTTAAATAGCACTGAAGGAGAGGACTGTGATTTATTTTGATTGTTTTTCCCCATGATATTTGCACACTGCAGTATGTAATATAAGCAGCTATATATAATGATTTTTTTTTTCTCCGTATGACACCATAAATCAAGAGAGAGGTTAAAAAAATTGCTTTTAGTGACATTGTCTTTTCCTTTGAATAATGCAGGAGGAGCATTTGTGTTAAATATAACAATACCTTTTTGTGTTGGGTAATGCGTTTGAGAAGCAAATATCATCACCTGAATATAATAAACATTTAGAATCAGCCGCCTTTGTTTTCGTTCTCATTCCCAGCTCAGTGTTAAAGAAGTAGTTATCAAACTATTCATCAGAGGTTTCACTAAGTATTAAATGTTTATATGTATTTAAATGTTTGATAAACATTTTTCTATAGTTGTCAGAGTGATCAAGATGTAATAGCTTGTTTGAGATAGGCTTGAGAAAAAAGCAGTTAGTAACAGAGTGCTATTGTAGAACAGCTGTATTTTTTTTCTCCTTACCAAAGAGGTTATAAATTAGGGTGTTTTAGTGTGCAAACTCCTTTTTCTTTACATTCGGTTCCATTTAAATTGACAAGCACATAAAAATAAACATGACAAAAATAGGCATAATCACTCAAAATTCTGCATTAAGAGTTCACGCGTGGGAGTTGGGGGCACAGAAGTCCACAGAGGAGAAACAGGACATAAGCTTAGTCTGTCGTCTGTGTGTAACAGCCCCAAATGATACCAGTTTAAAAAGCTCGAGAGCCTTGGAAGGCACTTTGGCGGCAATTGAAGAACTTGACTTGCTCGCTCGTGCACACACGCCCGCGTGCACGCCTGCTTGTTTTTCAGACGATGGTGCCAGGGCGGTAGCGGTTCTCGTTTGGCACAACACTTCGGTGTGCTGAGACTGTGATGCTTGTTTCATCCCAGCATCTGGGGAGATTAAGTATTAGCGCTGCTGTTTAATGAAGAGTTTGCGGATGTGAATGAATATTTGGGGTTGTTTTTGTTTCCTCTGGTTTGTAGCCAGCAAAGCCGTCGGGATGAACAAAGCCTTCCGGACTGCCTACTATATAGATTAATTTACAGCTGCCAGTTTATATTAGTTGCTCTATTTATTCTGCTTGGGTGCTTTTTTGAGGAAAGGAGTATTTCTTAGTCAATTGTCTTGCGAAGAGAAAGGAATTCAAGAAATGTGAAGCAAACAAATTGCTACTAATTAGGCAAGCTTTTTGCAGCTGAGTTGTTTGCTCCCTCTCCGTATGATTTTATGTTAGAGGAAAGGACTGAAGTTTGAAAACAGAATTTAAGTTGAGGTCTGAAGTTTGTGCTCCTGCACTCTGTCTTGGTGACGCTGGGGCTTGGTGAATAGTGGTTATAACCAAATTTCTTGTCTGCCTCAAAAGCCTGGCCCTGCTGAAGGCTTTGAGGAGCAGAGCAGTGTGTGTCTCTTGCCTCTGCAGCTCCTGAGATGCCATAGGTTTATCATGAGCCTCTAACGCTCATTATTTTTGTGATGTTTCCCTATAATTTTCCTCCTGTCACTGTTTGTGCCAAGTCCTGGCTCCATCTGCCGACTGCCTGACGCAGCCAGGGACTGCTGCCTCTTGCCACTGGGGATGTCCAAACCCACACGCAACCCCATGGATTTTGGGGGTCCTCACCCCCTGAGGGGTGACCCTGTGCATTAGGTGCATTAGGTGGTTATCAGCGAGGGCGTGACAGCAGTATCTGAGGGTTTATCCAAGAGCCTTATGGATATGTCTGGATATGGATAATACAGACTGGCTGATGTCTTTGCCCGTCTTCTAAAATAATTGCTTTGGAGGACTCCAGTAGCTCAGAAGGGGATTAGTTGGTTTACTTACGGCAGGATCAGGCACACCGGGAGATGCGCCCTTCTTCCCCACCCCCAGTGGAGCCGGAGCAATTTGTTCCCCAAATTACTGAGAACAGGATGAAAGTGGGCTAAATATAATCTTCTCTGATCCTGCACAGAGGGTGCCTTCTCCCCCTCCCCTCGCCTGTTTGCAGAGTGGGGAGTAAGGTATCGTGCGCCTGTTTGGAAACCAAGTGGAAGGTAGTAAGACGTGAAACATCCCAGGTGTTAAAAAGAGACCTTGCTCCATAGGAGGTGATTAGTAGAGGATGTGGTGCCTCCACCGTGGTCTCTGCTTTCTTCTGCCTTGGTTGGACTTTGGCTTTGGAGTTTGCAGGTGTCTAACTGTGGTGATGGTGCAGGTGTTTGCTATGCAATGTGCGGCTTCATTTGACAAATACTTTCTGCTCCTGTTTTTGGTCTTTATTCTTTTGAAGGTCTTTTAATTTATTTGGAAATATCCATTTAATGAATGTTGTTCCTTTAACTGCTTCATATCAGATGTTAGAAGTATGTGTGTGCTCCATTTAATAATAATTTTGCTTGTTGAGTGTGTCAAAAGTTAATCCATAGGTCTTACATGAAAGGTTTCAAAACCTTATTAGTTAGTCCTGTGTTTCTAAGACCATGCGACAAGATGGAGCTGGCACTGGGTTTCTTCAAAGTGTACTGTGACATACAGTGGGGTAGCTACAGTCAAAAACAAAAAATCAACTCTCCCAAACACACCAAAACCCAAAACAAATATTCAGTGAACTATCAGAGAGAAAAAAGCCATTTATGGTTTTTTTTACTCCTGCAGCTAAGTGCCAAAACTCCAGTCCAGCCACTACTAGAGAATAAGTCTTATGGAGACTGACTCACTGGAGCACAAGTCTTGTGAGGAGCGGCTGAGGGAGCTGGGGGTGTTCAGCCTGGAGAAGAGGAGGCTGAGGGGGGACCTTCTTGCTCTCCACAACTCCCTGAAAGGAGGGTGTAGAGAGGTGGGGTTCAGTCTCTTCTCCCAGGTCACAGGCGATAGGACAAGAGGAAACGGCCTCAAGTTGCACCAGGGGAGGTTCAGATTGGACATCAAGAAACATTTTTACATGTAAAGGGTTATTAAACATTGGAATGGGCTGCCCAGGGAAGTGGTTGAGGCACCATCCCTGGAGGTATTTAAAAGACGGGTTGACATAGAGCTTAGTGACATGATTTAGTGATGGGTTTTATCAGAGTTGGGTTGATGGTTGGACTAGATGATCTTAAAGGTCCCTTCCAACCTTGACAATTCTATGATTCTACTAACATGACCATGCAGCAATCGGAAAACCTTAAGACCTGAGTAGATGGGAGAGAATTAAGGTGCTTCCCAGTACTTGGCTTCTTTAATCCACGTATTTTTTTTCTGTGCTCTATTTTTGGTATCCATCTAAAGTCATTGCCCTTATTTTGATTGTTATCAGTAAATTGAAAAGTCGTACAAAGAACTGCAGAGCTACTTAATTTCCCTCTTTCATTCTGCAAAAAGATGTATCTATCACTATCTGTTACACCATCTAAGTCAATAGAGGCTTGATCATTGTCAGTAAGTGAAGGGGAAATTGCACATGAATAGAGTCTGGGAATCAGTCAATATCTCCTTGAAGCTTCCTTAAACTTTTTTTAAGAGTAAAACCTTTGACAAATTTTGTGGTTGGAAACCTTCATGTCAAATGGTGGTATAGTTTCCTTGTTTTCTTTCATGTGTACAAATGACTTAATGAAAACAGTGACTGTTGACTATACTACAGAAATACATGTTCAGAGCATACACAATTAATAAGGCCTTGTAATCAGTGTATGTAAAAACTCATAAAAGGACTTGAAATTACATATTTTTTTTCTTGTGTTTTCTTTTCAGCTTCTGACTTTTTTTTTTTCTTTCATGCTTCTGGTGTTTTTATTGGAGCTGATGACAATATTGTTTTAAAAAACAAACCTTTTTACTCACTATCTTCACCATCACGTATGCTTTTTAGCAAGATCTGATGGGCTAACCTCAAAATAGTGTGCTTATCGGTTACTCTCAGGAGAACAAATAAAGCAGAAAATCCTTGGGATGTTTTGGGGTTTGTTTTGCAGATATTCCAGTTGTAGCAATGCAGTTTTGTTACCTGGTTTTGAACTTTCTTTCCATTTTATTCCCAGCACAGAGAGGAAGCAGGCAGTGCACTGAGCAGGTTTGCACTCACAGGCACGTGGCAGTACAGCGGGAACCACCACTGAGGCCAAGTCCCCTGTTTTGGGTGTCAATGTCCAAAACAGAAATGGGACTAATCTAAGTCCCTCACATACATTTTAGGCATTTTAGTTTATATTTGGTGAAGAAAAATAGTTCCTGTATTTGCTCATATATTTCAAATGTCATGATTTAGAATGAATGTGAGAAAGATAAGGTGGTTTTGTGAAGTCTTTCAGGTGTTACTGAAACATCAGGGTACTCAAATTTGGACCCTTGGTGGTTAAGCCAATCTGTCTCCCTTGAACTCCTTGGAAAGAGAGGTGTTTCCTCCAGAGGGACATTCAAAATCTCCAAATAAATTACCTAGTCTGAATTGCCTTCTGTCTCCATAAGCATGTTCTGCAGTCAGGAAAGAGGATTGGGCTGGGATACCTGTGGGTGTGCTTCCCCTGTCCCGCAGGGTGATGGTTTGGGTTCCAGTATGGTGCCGAGGGAGAGGGTGGACATCAGATTCTTCAGTTGCAGGACATAGTCTAGGGAGGAGATTTGACAACTTGTTCATTTGTTTGAATTGATTCCTATACATGGTGCTCCTAAAACTCCCCATATTTTAGAGGAAGCTGAATAAGTGACATCTTGTATGCTAGCCGTTCCGTTGTTATCTAAAGAGCTCTTCTGTTTTCACGTGGAGGGCACCTCATTCCCACGGTCATACTGCTCCACAGCCCTTTGTTCATCTTTGCCTCTCCTTTTGCCCCTTTTGGATGGAGGGGCATAAATCTCTTTGAAATATCTAGCTAAAATGTCAAGGTACTTAATGAAGCAGGGACGCAGCTAGTTACATTCATCATGAAGAATTTAAACGGAGAAGAATGAACTAAGCCAGCAAGTTCATAAATATAAAGGTATGTTTTCCTTCAAGAACTGTAACAGTTCTCTGTTGTCTGTGCATTGTAGACCATTACAGGATTTGGTTTTGATGTGTGCCTTACAGTGACTGTGCATTTCGTTTACTTAACGTTCCTTTGGCAGCCGTACCTTTGAATTGACTAACTTCTATGTGCTTAAACTTCCCCTCTTGTATTTCTCCCTTTACTCATTTGATTTCCTTCTGAAAAGTCATAAAGAAACTAGCAAAAGAGAGGGAAGGAAAACAGAATGGAGAAATGCCATAATTCAGTTGAACACACATTTGAATTGAGAAGAACTCCCCTTTTTACAATTAATCTTTTGGAGTTGTTTCACAGGCTGGCAATCCTGTTCACTTCAAAGAACACGCGTGGATTTTAAACAGCAGACATTACATCCAGCAGAAAGAATTCCTCAGTGTGCTGTGTTATAGATGGAGAAGATCCACAGGTTAAATGTTCTGAGATGCAACAAAGTTCATATATTCTGAGATCCAAAAAATTTCCTAAAGATTTAAATCCATTTGCAAATACAAACAGTAACAAGCCTACAGCTCTGTGGGTGTCAGGAGCTGGAGTGAAATCCAAACCCCATCAAAGTTAACAGCAAATTCCCTGTGACTTAATAGGGTCAAGAATCATTCTTATTTTCTGCTTAAGGTTTTGCATGTGTAAGATTAGGTATACTCTAAGTGGCACAAGGAATGCCTTTGCTGCTTAAAAATGCTGAATGGCAGATAAATGAACAGTGGTTAAAAGGTGCTGGGAATCCCGTAGCCCTCAGATGAGAGCTCAGGGCTATAATTACAGTTCAGAAGACAGTCTACAAACAGTTTCTATCTCTTTCTGTAAGAAGATGGAAGCCTTGATGTAGCCAAGTACTTTCTTTAATGGGTGGCCAGTTGGTTGTTATGTATGGGGTTCACACCATTTAAGTTCATTAAACTGAAGTCTAAACCAAATCTCTTGTAAGGTTTAAGTAAGACTAGGTGTATCCAGCATGGTGACTGTTGCAAGGCTTTGAGAGGGACATACATGCTCAGTCATGAACCTCCCGTTAAGTGAAAGAATTTGAGGGCATGACTAATAGATTGCCTGTAAATAGTGTAAAATAGGAATATAATGAGTGGGAAAAAAAGGGAACTGCAAGGAATCAGCCACAGTCTCCAGGGTTGTGTCTTTTCCCTTCCCCCTTGCTCCTGGGTGGATCAATAGAAAGGGAGAGCAGTTGCCTAATGGCTTTTTTGCTCATCACTGTGTGATGTTAGTTTGACATATGCAATTTACTTGGAAAAGCTTAAGTAGCCTTAATAACAGAAGGTCCCAGCAGAGCTGACACTAATGGTCTCCCCCCGTTGTCAGTCTCAACAGAGAGATTAAGAACTGAATGAACAAAGGGACCAAATCACCATCTCCCCCCTCTGGCTGTTGCTGCATGAAAGCAGGTATGACCCCTGGCAGTGGCTCTTTGGGCAGTCTCTGGTGTCCCAGTGGGAGAAGGGATTTTTCCTGTGCTCTCAGTTTAGCACCCTTACTGAGGGCTAACGTCACCCAATCCAGCATTTTTACATAAAGAGTCAAGTCCAGTCATCTTGAAAGAAATTCAGTATATCGTGCCCTGATAACACGTATTATTGAATACTCTTCTGACACTAACCATCCCACACACCGTGTTAAACCCAGCCCAGCAAGGTCTAGCGTTTTTTCTACCAAGTTTTGCACTGGCAAATCATCTTTTCTTGGCCAGAACTTTCAGTGACATGTAACAGTGGAGCTGTGTGGGGTGCACACCCAGAGAGGGACGTGTCCCCAAGCGCATTGGATTGAACTTGCAAAAATGTCTCAAAGAAAATAGAGCATCTGTTTCTGCTTTCATGCAGAGCTTGGAGAGGCTTAGTTAATGATATAAACACTGTGTATGGGTGGCTGAACACTTCCCTTTCTCAGTGCTATTCTCTAAAAACATCATAAAGTACCGTGCCAGCTCTATTTTGCCTCTCTTCTATAGGAAGCATTTGTACCAGCAATCCAACCTTTACTTAAAAAAAAAATCGCTATGTGCTATATATTTTTTTTTCCTATTTTTTCTGGACACTGTGTGGGAGGCTTTAATTGCAACTCACTTCTCAGTAGGATTGTTTGGCCTTTCTTTGGAAGTGTTGCTCATTTTCTGTTTCTTATAATTTTCTATAATTTTCTGTTTCATTAGCAAGTGAACCAAGTGTGTTTCAAAAGGGGTTTAGGTGAGTTCACCCACACGGGATTTGATCTATGATGATGATTGTGAAAAGTAGACCCTCCACTTTCTTCAGTCTCCATACTGAGGAAAAGCAGATCACTTTTCTGTGAATAGGTGATTTTTCTGAAATACTGTTGTGTTGATAAATCTTTTGTTAAATATAAACCAAACGTGTCCCCTGGATTTAGAAGTTTAAAAACTCAGTAAGAGTTACAGCATCAGTAGCAACGTTGTCTAGCCATATCAGTCTCTACTTTATAACTCATATTTTCCAACTTCACTTACAATACTTTGCCAAGTCCACCAGGTGAGTGGTAGAGTTAAACGTACTGATATTTCAAAGGTAGTGAAATAGATGCTTTGCATTTTATCAACTGAATGTAAGTGTATGGACATATTTAATGGATAGTTCTACAGAGGAACAATCCTGCTTTTGTACAATATAATACCTGATATTTATGCTGCTAAAATGTATTTAAGATGCATAAAAAGTAATGGTTTTGGCTAAAAATGGATTTGCACAGCTTAGTTTGTATGTTTTTCTATGTGCATGCAGCATACAAATGAACTCTGTGTACAACCAATGCGTGCGATATTTAGTCTCAAGTGAAATGTTTGACACTTTTAGCAGCAGCTCAAAGATGAGGATAGCTCTATTAGTGTTTTTGTCACGCTTTTTAAAATTCAAATTCTTGCCCTACTGTGGTTAATAAAGTTATGTTGTTGATCTCTAGTGATTGGAGTTTGTTCCCTTAAATATCACAGTTACAGTGTTGTTTTTTAATTGATTAGTGCGTGCTTTAAAAACATGAAAAAAAAAATTATTAAACTTTAAGGAAGACTTGCATAGCTGATATCAAAGACAGGAGAATGCAAATCTTCTTTTCCCTTGTAAAAAAAATAAATTAAAAATACCTCCTCCTAAGTGGACTGCCATGCGTTTTTCAAACTTGGGAAATACCTGTGTGTTTCTTGAGTCATGCACATGAAGCGAATCTGACAGTTTACAAGGATGAAGTAATGTATTCTAAATATTTACTGAAGTATGGCCTGGATTGTTTTCAGAAGGTAAATACAATGATCATGAGACTGAAACAATTTAATGTTGCGCTTCCAGGAAACATTCCACTGTATCTTTTGTCTTGTCTGGCTGACTATTGTTA
Organism: Calidris pygmaea; assembly: GCA_003697955.1. Taxonomy (NCBI): domain Eukaryota; kingdom Metazoa; phylum Chordata; class Aves; order Charadriiformes; family Scolopacidae; genus Calidris; species Calidris pygmaea. Next base: position 648,098 of record QJSC01024990.1, read on the forward strand.
CTTTAAAATTTATCCTCCTTTACAATTTTTTGTGCATTTTTTGTTTGTTTTTCAAACTGCCTTCCATGGGCAGTAGGTGGAGAATTGGTGTTTTGCCCTCTGGGAGCACACAGTTCCCAACCGCGTTTCCACTAATGCATCCAAATTCCATGCATTTACACCAGGAGTCTCCAGCAACCACTCACAGGAGCATTATAAACTAGTTGTACATTTCAGAAGTACTTTGCAATGTGCAAATCAAGTAATAAAAGAGGAAAATGTCTTGTTTGCACTAAATTGAACTGAGGCTCTATAAAAAGTGCTGATTGGAATCTCTGCAGTGGAGGGGAGACCGTGAGGAGCTCAGGGGCTCCGACACAAAGGAAAGAAGGAAAGGTATTGTATTAGTGAGCAGATTGAGTGCAGATGACTGACAGGACACAGGCTTTGAGATGGAGGCATGAAAAAATGGACGCAGAACAGATAGAAGACACAGAACATCCCAGAGAGACATAAAAACAGCAAGTCAGATCCTTTCCTGTTAAGGTTTTGTTTGAAGTTTTAAATTATTTTTTTAAATCTTTGCTTTTATTCTTAATACCTTAGTTTGTAATCTGAGAGAAAACAAGAATATATCTCTGCCTCTTCAGCTGTTTTTTAAAATCCATGCTGAAAACTGCCTCACGTATAAAGATCAAGCTATTTATTCAACAGTAAAGGAAGTACCTTACAGTAAGAAAATTAGTCTTACCATCATTGTCCAAAATTCTATCACAGTGGAAGATGAAATATGAATAAAAAGCAATTCAACCCATGAGCTGCCAATTGAAATGCGTTAAGTGTGGAAGAGAGAGGCTGAATCTGATTTCTTCTCTGGGGAACTCTGTTTTCTGGCAGCCTGCAAGGATGGAAACCAGCAAGCAGTTACAAAATAAATTTCTGAAGACAAATTGTTTGAACTATTTGTCTTCAGAAAGTTCAAAGTGGATTTTGAAAGAAGAAGTCTGTTAAAGAAAACCAAGGTTTTCTTCCAGTGCCATTCTCTTTTTGCAGTGTAAGTGCTGCAGTATTATTCTTCTGTCCCTCAGCCATCTCGTTTACGCTAATAACCCGAGCAGGGCTGGTTTGCTTCCAAACTTCCAGTTTGGGATTCTTCACAGCTCAGGATTACAGTTTTGCTAGACACTGAGGAAGCTTGAAAACACTGAACTGGCCAAACCGAAGGCCAACTGAATTTTGAAGTCCCCGCTTTTCATGTGATGACTGGTGTGGGAAGCACTGCTGCTAGAACCCCAGCACGTGAATAGCGTCTGTCCTTCAGCCATCTCCTCTGTGCACAAGCATCTGGAAGGTGGAGGATTACTCACGTTGCCACCCATCTCATGTCAAATGTTAAAGAACAAGTGCCGAATGGCAGGTTTCCACTTTTTCAGTTAGGAAAAGTAAAAAATAATTAAAAAATGACACAGCACGCAAAGCTACCTGGCCATGTGTGCCTTTTCAGTCCCATTGCAGTGTCTCAAAATCACGATGGTGGTGAAGCAAACCTGGGGCTGCCAGGTGATTCCATTCCTGTGATTCTAACTTCAGACTACATCTTTCTGCACGTCGTCTTGAACGTGGCTATTAATAGTTTACCTGTAGTTTAGGGACCGTTTATTTATTTGGTTCTTTATATTTCAAATGATATTTCTAATTAGAATGAAACAGAAAGGTGCTCTTGCAAGACAATGACATGGTCACCGACAATACGGTCAGCAAAACACTACCAAAAGGGCAAGTCACAGACCAAGTTGGGAGTTAGTTTTCCGAGGCCTTTTTGTATTATGAGGTTGTTTGTACATAAACACATCTGCTGATGCGAATGCATTAGGAAAGAAGGACTGGAAAAGCAGCTGAATGATGCAGAGAGGTTAATTAGTAAGAAAGAGGGACAATGAGGTCTTCCAACAGCATTTACTAATTGAAGTCACTGAACTGGCATTTCGGCAATGATTTCTGCTTCAGAGATCAAGAGGGATTATTTATTCTTAGCAGTTTTCTGTCTGCAGCTCTCAAAAGTTCAAGCAGGCCAAGTGACTTCCATCATTTGTGGACACCATTGGACAAGCAGGGACGTTGCAGTGAGACCGGAGGGTTCACTTCTAGCCTGGCAGGGCCCAGTGCTCCCAGGCAGGCTCTTTGGTCTCCTCTCTAACCATAAGCGGAGGAGATGACGGGGGAGATGACAGCTGCTCCAGTTCTGTTTAACAAAAAGGTTCATTTACAAGACCACCCTACGCAGGTATTAACTTTTTAAAGGAGGCTTATGAGTTTACTGAAGCACACACTTGGTGTTGGGGTTGTATGCTCTTTCGCAGCCTTTCTCTCACCAGTACGTGAGAAAGGTGAAATGTGGCTAGTACACAAGTCCGTCTCCCAGCACCAGCCTGAAGCAGAAACCTACTGAAGCGTGGAAGAAATGGGCAAGCGTGGAGTAATGCTTTGCTAGAATTTGTATTCATAGGACAAGGGGTTTTAAACTGAAGAGGGGAGATTTAGACTAGATATTAGGAAGAAATTATTTTCTCCGAGGGTGGTGAGGCACTGGAACAGGTTGCCCAGAGAAGCTGTGGCTGCCCCATCCCTGGAGGTGTTCAAGGCCAGGCTGGATGGGGCTTTGAGCAACCTGGTCTGGTGGGAAGTGTCCCTGCCCAGGGCAGAGGGGTGGAACTGGACGATCTTTGAGGTCCCTTCCAACCCAAACCATTCCATGATTCTATAATACTCCCTCCTTTTGCTAGCAGTTTTCCTGTGAAATATTTCTTACCTTTGCTGGGAGTAAGAGGTGGGACAGGGAAGCTTGTCGTTGTTAAACTGTGTTTCTGTACCGTGTTGGTGGGCTGCGGAAAGAGAAGGGAGTCACCTTTCTCCCCAGTGTGGTCGTTGCTGTTTAGAAGCGATAATTGAGCACATCGTTTACTTTTATGGCTTGTGCTGTTTTACCAGTAGCCCAGTCTCTGGCAGATCCTTTGCCTCTACTGCAGGGATTTTAGGAGGAAAGTCTGTTTCCTCCTTGTTAAAGTGGCAGCTGCTCGCTCTGCCTCTGCTCCCTGGGGAAGCTTCTGCAACTCGCCTCTCCACAGACGTACAGAGCTGCTGTTTTACCTTCCAAAAGGAAACCACCATGAGCCCCCGGCCCCTCCACCCCTGTGTGTTTTGAGGGTTGAATTTATAACCTGGGAATAGAAGCGACCTGCTTGTTTTGGCAGTGTAAGCCTCCTCATCTACTCAGGAACATTGATAACGTGGTGGTCTGTTGGGAGTTTAGAGGGGATACGCTGGTTTCAGAAAGGATGTAGTGATAGTTGCGGCAACAAATAAACCTGGAAAAGCAGCAGGAGTAGGTGTATTTGTGTAAAGAGAACAGGAAAGGGATCATAAGCCAAGAATGGAAACCTTACTGAATATGCCTATGAAGTTCCCATAGCCAGAGAAAAATCTACTCGCTCGTGTCCACGTAGGTGCCAAGGCTGAAATGGGATACCTGGGCTGGGGTGATGGCGAGGTGTGACGGGGAAGGTCCTAGAGAGGGAAGCAGAACAAGTCGTGTTCCTGGTTTTTTTGACTTGTCGTGTGATTTCTGGGAAGATACAAAGGTCTGTGTCTCGTTTTCCTTGTTCATATAATTGTGCAGCTCTCGCTGCTGTAGATTTTCAGACACAAGTTGGTGGGAACCAAACTGGAGAGTCATGGTTCGAACTTGTTTTGTTTATCGCAGGAAGCGGCTGTGAAAACCTCGGGAGGAAATGTCTGGGTTTGCCCAGGTGTATTCAGGCAGCCAAATGCTGCAGAAAGCACCGGTGTTAAATTTCTGTACTCCTCGGTCTGCTTTGACGCTCCATTTCTGATGTGTTTCCCCTCACACAGGAGCAGAGCACCATACCGTGGTACGGAGACTCAGCACTGGAAAGCCTTCAGACTGAAGCTGGCATCCCTGTTGTCCTCAGCCAGAGGTTGCCCCTGCAAGACACAGCTGTGACATGTTCATCAGAAAAAACTGAACAGAAGATCCTTAAGAGTGAGTAAAAAGCAAATCAGACTTTTTAAATTTATTTTTTTTTTCGTCCAAAATGTATAAAAATAATGCCATGCAGAAATGCACTTGGAAATGCATTGAAGTTCCTGGGTAAATAGGGATTGGGATGAGCTCAGAGTTTTACCTGTGGTGCTGGGTTATGGTATTTATGTCACGCTGCTGCGTCCTTTGGAGGATGTAGTTCCTCTCCTGCTCTGCTGTCTGTGTACGCCCCTGGTGAACTGCATTTCTAAGGGCTGGTGGCTTGAGGCTAGTGAAGAAAAGTGTTGTGTCCTGTTGAAATGGGATTTTCCGAAGGAAGAGGCTGGCTCCTAGGAAGGAGAACTGCTTTGTCAGGGAAAAGATCACCTGGAGGGACCAGCTCCTGGGGCTGATGTGAAGGGTGCATGGGAAAACACCTGGACAGCTGTATCAGGAAAGGAGATGTCCTGTGTTGTGGGCCATGTTCACCCACTCGAGCAGGGGAGGTGCACAGGAACAGGTATTTAAAAGACGGGTTGACATAGTGCTTAGTGATGTGATGGTTTTTTATCAGAGTTAGGTTGATGGTTGGACTAGATCATCTTAAAGGTCCCTTCCAACCTAGACGATTTTATGATTCTGTTGTGTAGAGCATTTTGCAGTAGTGCATTGTGTACCTGCTGGAATAAGGTTTGGGGTGATGATTGGGTTTTTCAAGTGAAAGTCAGGGACTGTCCTCCTAGAAAGCCCCATCCTCTGCACAAGGAGGGGCTTTCCATGCCCTAAGCGGTTTTAGCGTTTCTTGGAAATAAGGCAGTCTCCGTGCCGGAGGATGAGCCGGGTTTGTGGGATTATCACCAGAAGCATCTTAGGGCTTAGAAAATAAAACCTGAGAGCATGGCATGATTTATGAAGTCCATGAAGAAGACGAGTCATCAGTGAGATTTGCTGATGCTTTCTGCACCAGTTGGTTTTTTTTGCATTTCTTTTCTAATCTGAGTGTTTTAATTCTAAATAACTCACAGTGATTTACCATTGACAGGAGGTGTCGTGGTGAAGTCAGGCAGATAAAAGTCCTCTAGCAAATTGCAGAATGCTGAGTGTTTCTCGCAGATACTGTGGATAGGATTCATTTAATCTAACTTTGGATGTTTATAGTGCATTATCCGAGATGATGCTTAATGAGGTAAGTAATTTTAGAGTGTGATTCATCTGACAGTTTGAAATGTACTTTAGGATGAGGTGGATCGTGTCCTTTGTCGACCATAAAGGGAGCTTAGCTGAGTTAAGTCAGTGGAAGATGTCTGCGCTGCCCAGTGAACCTTTTCCTTTACATTTGATGTCACAGTGCTGTCCAGGGAGCCCCTGAGTTTTGGAGAGGCCTGAAAATTTGCATTCAGTTATCCGTGGTCAGAACAGCCAGAGCAGAGATGGTGCCAAACACTTCCTCGCAATCGGTTTGTTTTTTTCTTTTGCTTACATGAGTCTGAGATTTGGCTTCAGTCACCAATGACTGTCTTGAGAGGAACATCATGTAATATGATGGAAGTGGTAATTTTTGAACTTGTTACAGTGAATTGTAGCTCTGTGGTAAAACTTGCGTGTAAACTCATGTCTTAATAGAGTAATCCATGCCATACAACCTCTAAAATGAGGATTTATGAAAATACAGCTCTGTTTTTTGGATGGATGACAGAGGAATCCTGATGTTTCTGGCTTTTAATCCTTCTGTGAAGATGTTTCAAATTTTGCTGAAGCTGGAGTGAACCTGATTGTTTCTAACATTTATTTGGAAAAACCTTCCTGTGTAGAAGAGGTGGGGGAAGGAACGAACGTATGAGGGCGATCCAAACGTGCAGCACACAGGGCTGAGCACAGACTGCCCATGTGGGTGGTGGGCATGGCCTGGATATTGGGTTTGGAGCTCTGTGCATGTGAAAAGAAGCAAAAGACAACAAAGAAGCTAGCAAGGAGACAGTAGACAACAATGCCAGCAGAGCTGAGAAAAAGCATGAGCATGCTCTAGGGGCGTGTACTGCGGGAGTGTGCTTGGACTAGGAATGCTGTCCCATGGCTTGAGTCCCACTGGTGGAAATGTAACTTTTCTTAATCTCCTTCCAAAAGAAACCATTTAGATTGCAAGTGTAATGAATTAATCTGTTTGCTGTGCAAACTGTTCTGTGAGCAGTGCATACCCTCTTGTTTTATAGACTTTTATTCAGTTCTGTGAATGAAGAAGTGATTTCCTCTTCTTGTGGTATAAACCTTCACCCAATGAGCATGTGAGCAATTTTAAACACAGGGTTCATTTCAGAGATTTCAGGTGCTTAATAAATTTTTCAGTGAAGAGCCACAAAGGGACTGGAGCATCACTCTTAGGAGCAAAGGCTGAGAGAGCTGGGACTGTTCAGCCTGGGTAAGAAAAGGCTCGGGAGGGTCTCATCAACATACAGAAATACCTGAAGGGAGGGTGCAAAGAGGGCAGAGCCAGGCTCTTTCCAGTGGTGCCTAGTGGCAGGACCAGAGGCAGTGGGCACAAACTGAAACACAGAAGGTTCCTTCTGACCATCAGGAAGCACCTTTTTACCATGAGGGTGACTGAGCACTGGCAGAGGTTGCCCAGTGAGGTTGTGGAGTCTCCAGCCTTGGAGGTACTCAAAAGTCATCTGGGCATGGTCCTGGGCAACCATTTCTAGGTGTCCCTGCTTGAGCAGGGAGGTTGGACCAGATGACCTGCAGAGATCCCTGCCAACCTCAGCCAGTGTGTGATTCTGTGAGTTAGGTAGAACTGTCTGTTTGTCCCTCACAAGCTGTTGCCAGTCTTTTCAGGAATTCTCACAAGGTTGTACGGGGCTCCTGGCAAGGATACCAAACATCTGCTCAATAGCAGGCCCCCAGAAAACACTGAAAATGCAGATACTTAGGGAATATTACCTCAGTGATACTTTTGGGTGTTGGGTCACATGGTGAAGTCAGTTAAAACTACCTTTGATAGATCATATATGCAGTCAGGGCACCTGATTGATAAATTTGTAATGGCCATACTTACACTAATTACCAGTGAAGCAGCACAGATATGTTAGAACTATTACATTTACTGCAACAGGAATAGCACAGTATTCGCTGGCATCAGCGTTTTACATGAAGATTTAATTGTGCAGTTAAGCTGTTGTTTGTGTCGTGGTATTTTTCAAAGATACTGATAATTATATAGTTTTCTGGACCCATTCGAGAGAGTGCCCAACCATTAAAAGCAGTAGCATCAGCCTTCTCCAGTGCAGCCCCTTCAGGTGTAGCAACTGGATGAGAAATCAAGACATCTGCAGAAAGCTTCTGAACTGATTTATGATCCTCTTTAAGGAAAATATATTTAGTCCATAGTGATTGATTTTTTGCAACTCGCAAATAGATTTATGAAGCAAGTAGTATTTGCATATCCTTCGCCGTTTGTTCTGTATATATTGATGGGTGTTGTACATGAAGGGGCCAAACCCTGGAGATACTCAGCGTTCGTTTTACTGCCTGCTAATGTGAGCTTTAAAATCAGGGGCACTGTGTATGGTGACAGGCAGGATGACATCTACACGAAGAGAAAATTGATCAAGAGGGAAGGGGCAAAAAAACTTCTGTTTGTTTTATCTTGAACAGAAAACAATGAAGGAAATTCTCTGCCCTGGTGAGGCCCCATCTGGAGCACTGTGTCCAGTTAGTTCTGGGCTCCCCAGTTCAAGAAGGACAGGGAACTGCTGGAGAGGGGACAGTAAAGGGCTACAAAGATGATGAGGGGCCTGGAGCATCTCTCTGATGAGGAAAGGTTTCCCAGTTTAGTGGTTCCCTGGGTGAATCGGGTGCAGCTACTTTTAGCCCATTGATAATGTTTTTTCTTGGGTGTTACAGCCGCTTCTCCACAGCAGCTCTGGGGGATCAGCGTGTGGGTTTGGGAAGTGCGAATTCCCATCCCAGCTGTGCTGCCTGTGGAGGCAATACCATGCCCCATGCAGCAGAATGTGACCTCCGCGTTCAATTCCCCGCTGCCCTCGGTTTTTCTTGCTTGCCCATTTTCCAGGGTGTGCCAGATCCCTGGATATTTGTGCTTCCTCTTGCTGTTGCAGTACCCCGTGATGGACACAACTGGAAAAATTACCTTCTCTTGATGGTAACAGCGTGTACCATAACCAGGGCACACACTGCTCCATGGGTGACAGTGAACATCCTGAGCATTTCCACCCATGTTTGTCTGAAGGTGTCTCTCTCCCTCCCCAGCCATTCCGTCCCTAAGATTTCATCTACTGACTTTCAGCTTGAGCCTCATTAAGCTTTTAATTGACGCGCCGCCTGCCAGACTCTTGCACTTGTGCCAGATGCCTGGTGATATTGAGGAATATTGTGCTAATACCATAACATCTCGGGTACTCACAATGTCTCTGTGGTTCAGTGCTGAACTGGGGGGCACTGGTCCAGCTTCCTCATCGCATCTTCCAGTGCTCTCCCATCACTGTAGCATCAGCTGTGATGCTACAGGAGGGACTGTGTCATCGCTGCTGGCAGCTCCTAAGTTGTGTTTTTCTTCAAGAGGAAGAACATCTCCAGTGCTCTTTTTTCAGCTGGAACATATTTTCAAGCTGGTAAATGTGTGTTTTCTTCTTCCCTGCTCTGTCAGTCAGAGCATTTTCTGATCGCTGCCTGGCTGCACATCTTTGCTTGTGTTTATAAAAGGTAGCATCTAGCTCAAATTGAAGTTTGTGGCTTGGTGCCGGCTGGCATTAGATTATTGTAGCGGTGTTTTCTGGCCTTGAAAAAAGAAATCTATAAACATAGGAATTAATTTTTTTCTTGAAATTTTCCAGCATGTCCTTTGCAGCGTTTACCTGAGTTGCCATTATGTGCTGGCTGGGAGAGTGGGGGGGTTACTCGTGCTGGCAGGGAGGTTGGGTTCACAGCAAACGTGAGGAAGAGGAGGGAACCTCTGTGCTGCCGTAGCTATATGGGGCCAGTGGGGTCCCCAAACTGAATGGCAGGTACTGCCTGGGCTATAGATAATCTGAAAAGTGGTGTCTCTGAAACTCATCTTTGGGAGGTCATCCTCCTCCTCTGCCCTGGTGAGGCCCCATCTGGAGCACTGGGTCTGGTTCTGGGCTCCCCAGTTGAAGAAGAACAGGGAACTGCTGGAGAGGGGACAGCAGAGGGCTACAAAGATGATGAGGGGCTTGAAGCATCTCTCTTACGAGGAGAGGATGAGAGACTTGGGTCTTTTTAGTCTGGAGAAGAGAAGACTGAGGGGGGATTTGATCAAAGCCTATAAATACTTAAAGGGTGGGTGTCAGGAGGATGGGGCCAGTCTTTTTTCAGTGGTGCCCAGTGACAGGACAAGAGGGAACGGGCACAAACTTGAATATAAGAAGTTCCATCTAAGCTTGAGGAGGAACTTCTTTTCTTTGAGGGTGGCAGAGCCCTGGAAGAGGCTGCCCAGAGAGGTGGTGGAGTCTCCGTCTCTGGAGACATTCCAAACCCACCTGGACACGTTCCTGTACAACCTGCTCTGGGTGGACCTGCTTTGGCAGGGGGGTTGGACTAGATGATCTCCAGAGGTCCCTTCCAAACCCATATCATCCTGTGATTCTGTGATCTTTCTGGTAGAGAGGCGGAGCAGGGAGGTCAGAAAGCCTTTCCTGGCAGCAGAGGACGTACTCTTGAGGGTAATAAAGGAGGGAAGAGCAGCGGAGGAGGAAAGGGAGTTTGTTATGGAAAGGATTTTGGCACCTTCTGCTCCCAGTGAGGTTCTGCAGTCAGCTTGGATGGGATCTGTGCAGCGTTTTAATTGTTTGGCAAGTGGCTCCTGTGCAGAGGATGATGGTGAGGGACAGTTCTCCCCTCCGAGAAGCCCCACTGTGTGTGAGCGTAGCGCAAAACCCCGCTCTCCCACCAGCCCAGCCGCTTGCCTGCTTCGTTCCCAAGGTTGGGCTCCGGCACTTCTGTTAAACAGCAGTGAGCTGGAAAGACCTCCTAACTGGTTTTATGCAAATGGAAGGCAGACATCTCATGCCCCTGTGTTTTTGCACACAGGCACGGTCCCCCTGGCCAACAATAGATCCTGTTTTGTTATGGAAATAGCGCTCAACTGCTGAGGGCTTGCTGAGAGTTGAGCTGGCTTGTACTGAGCGGTTTTGACATGTGTGTGCACACGCAGGTGTTGAAAAGAGAGGGTGGGGAGGGCCGTGAAGTTGTGAAACTTCAATGAGATAAGCCAAATTAAAAAAATCGGAATGGAAATCGGTAAGTGGTGGGTAAGGGGGGGTCAGGGCTACATGGCAAAGAGATAAGTAGGAAGGGGAAAAAAACCCCAACAGTTGTTTTCATACAAGATCAGTGATGTCTAACTGATGACTTGAAACTGCCTTTTTGGTCTTCATGGCTGTTCTCCGTCTGTCCGTGCCTCTCTCCAAAGCGTTCTGCTGTGCAGGTGTGACTTTGGAGGTTGGTTTTGGTGGGAAACACGGCATCGCCCGATGGCTGCCAGGCAGCAGAGGTCCTACGTTGGAGGTTGGGGTGACAGAAGCAGTGGGGACGCGGCGGTCGCTGTCTCCCCACGTTCGCCGCCTGTAGGGTTGGCTGCAGGCGGCCACCAGCTGCGGCGGAGGGGTGACATCAGTCAGTCCCATCTGGTTGTGGCGGGATGCGTGATGAGCAGCTGTCATGCAGATGCTCCCTGGGAGGCTGGTAAATAGTCATTGTTGGAGTAATTAATAGCAACAAGTTGAGGGGGGGGGAAAGGGGAAGCCCAGAAAACGTTTTCAGATGTCCCAGACCGTGCTGATGCTTGGGATGGTGAATCACACAACTGTGCATATGAAAACTGAATCATTTTACTTGGTACAATAAAATACACAATGAAAACAATAGGGAAAAAACCCCGGAGACCAAAAGATAAGCTACCAGGCTTTTATGGAGGTGTCCAGTTGGTTGGTATAACATCTAACTCCACAAATACTATTGATGATGATGTAAAGAAAATTATAAATCAAAAACATATTGTTCTTGATTTGGTAGGGCTTTGCTGTTCTCTAGATACAGTCGCTACTGGTCTGGTTTTCATCATGGTAGCTCTGACTGGTTTTGAACTGCCTTTTGGGGCAGGAATGGGTGAAAGGCAGAGTCCTCCCCTTAGCAAAATACATTTTTCCTGAGCGATTTATACTGGATCCATGATAGAACTGGAGAAAAATCACTTAAAGGAAAACAGTGCCACAGGTCTCGGAAAAACCTTTAGGTCAGTTGAAAGAAGTAGTAGCTGTATCTGCATTCTGCAGTAAATAAAAAGATAAAAAAAAGATAACAAAAGAGTTCCAGGAAACTCACTCTTTTTAATGCAATAATCCACTCTGCTGAAAAATGCTGTTATTCTAAAATGGGTATAATCTTTGTGTTTATGTCATATTTTAAATATGCCAAACTGCTTTGCAAAGAGGCTGGACAAGACAAAGAGCATTTTATAGATTTTAATATACTGGTATGTACTAATAAGCAAAGAAACCCATTTTGCCCTGAGAGCTAAGCAAAGAAGTGGACAGTATTTAGACATAGAAAGTTGTCTTAGAATGACTTTTTTATTATTATAAAAGTAGTTATGATGCACCCACCCACAGCAAAATGGTCTGACTCCGTATCTTAACACTGGGCTATTCTAAAATAATTTAGAATAATTATATTCCATTATTTATGTTGCATAAAATGAAGCTACCAGGTGATAAGAGTTTTTCTTGGACTACTCAGCATGATTTCTGGTGATAAACTAGAAAGAGAATTCAGATTCCCTTGCAAAAAAGTAGAGTCCCTTTTTTCTTTTTTTTTTTTTTTTTTTTTGT
>QJSC01024990.1:660010-702424 GCA_003697955.1 Calidris pygmaea
TCTCTTTTTTCTCTTTTTTCTCTTTTTTCTCTTTTTTCTCTTTTTTCTCTTTTCTTCCCCTTTCATCTTGTACCTTAGTACACACAGAAACTTTATAAAAAAACCTATATAAACATTCTTTCATTCAGATACTAATTTAACTTGGTGATTGTACTTTGTGACCTCTGCTCTGGTGTTACATCTTTTCCATTTAGCGCAGGGGACTTCAGATAAAGTTGATTATCTCATAGCTCTTAAATCTGTCATTGTTCTCAGCTTTTTTTCTCCTGCCTCAGAGAGGAAGCTGGGTTTTTTAATCCTTTCTGTGGATTTAGGAGGGGCTATCGCCCAGCCTTTCCTAGTATCTGTGATGTTTGATGTGTCCTGGACTTTCAAAAATCATCGTTCCTGTACTTACTTGTTCCTGACGTGCAGGCGACAGGGCTGCTGAAGCCGCCTGGCAGCGGTCTGGAGGGGAGGGAGCTGGGGAGGAGGAAGGTGCGTGGAGTGTTTTTCGCGCGCTCTGCCAGTTGCGCGGGAGAGAAGCCAGAGCTGCGAGCCCTACGTGCTGTGCCCTTCCCAGCCAAACATCTCCTCCAGCATCCGTAGGGCGGCGTGACTCATCGAGTCGTGGGCATCATCCGTGGGGATGCGGCTGGACCTTAGCGCCCGGGGACGCTGCCTCGCTGCTGGTGGTCGGGAGCACTGATCCACCTTCGACCTGTCCTTTTCCACGCTCCGCCGATGGGGTGAGCAGGTTATCCTCAGCGGGTGAGCAGGTTATCTTTGGAAAAGGTTGCCCCCCTGGGGAGACTATTGGACCTGTGGGCATCACACCTGGCTGGCTTCCCTGGAGAGGCTGGGGAAGTAGGTGTTGCTCTCCCAGCCTGCCCCAGGTAAGTAATCTGATCTTAAACAAAGAAACACAGAGGTGGCTGTTTCTTATTTAAAGATACATTAAAGCAAAATCCTTTTTTTGTTGTTGTTTTGAAGGCAGAAGGTTTGAATATTCCCGTGCTCTGCGCTTCCCCCGAGCTCCCAGATTTAGGGGGTGATAATGAGGGATTTAATTCTGGGCAGCAGGTGCTGGCAGCAGGGGTGCCAGGCAGCGCCTGTAATTGTGTTGTTGGGTTCATTTTGCGACCATCTGGGTGTGAAAGGGGCGGTCGAGCTTTTAATTGTAGTCCTTGGGCATCTGGTACCTTCCTCCTCCTCCTCCTCCTCCTCCTGCGAGTGCAGACGTGTTCAAGGAAAGATGCTCTCTGTGTCTGAGGCAGGGAGAGACTTAAAGCCCATCACCCATCACCTTTTCCTACCAGCTCAGGAGGAAAGGAAAAGTTGGTCTTTCAGTTGTCTGGGCTTCCTATCCTAATTGGACGTGCTTTTCTGAGCTGCAAATCATCCCAGCTGAGGCAGCCGGCGTGGGGAATGTGACCTGTTGTGCGAGCACTTGTCTGCAAAACAGCCAGGAGCAAGAGCTGGGCTTGTGATGTGACCCCCGAGGGCTGCCGGAGTCTTGGGTGGTGGTGGGAGCCATCCGTAAAAGACCGAGAGCTGAGCCAGCTCCTTGCTGTGCTTTTATACTGGATCCAACCGGCGGAGGAGGCAAGAAGGCAAATTACACGGTAGCGGCGGGGCCGTGGCAGTCCATCACTCGGGCATGGCAGGCTGAGGAGGCTCACGATCTCCAGGGGGAACATAACGCAATAATGGGAAGGCAACGAGAGAAAGGGAGAAAAATCATACGAGGGAGTGTGATTTCCAGCATTCACCTTGCGTAGGTACGTACCTGTTAACCAGGCTTTTCCCTGGCAGCGCTAAACTTTGCACTGTTGGGAGTCATTTGAGGTGCTGGTGTATGTTTCTAGCGGCGTGGCTAAAATCTAATGAGCATCTACAGTTCCTGCAGATTTGCTCCGAAACGTTAATGTGTCAGGAAGATGTTTCCATTGAGATTTTTGCAGTGAACATGGAAATTTCTCAGTGTCAGTGATGTTACTGTTTAGTTTTTTTTTAATTTAAAGAGGTAAGAAAACTAAGCGGGGTCTGGCCACACGTGTTTTAAGGTGCACAGAGCTGGTTGTCAGTGTATTGTGTGTGACTGCCTCCAGCGTGTGGGCAGCCGGGTTAGGTGTAAGGATGGGGACAAACAAGTGATGGAACAGTTCACCTGGAAACCACCGCTGCACAGGCAAGGGCTGGCACAGAAACAAAGCACCCCACTGCCCGAAAAGCTGACGGAGAAAGAATCCCTGTCGTAAGGCTTGCCCTGGAAGTGCTCCTGGGTTATGAAGATGCTGCTTTGGGATGTGATGGGAGGGTCAGAGAGGTGTTTGGAGCAGGATGGCTGGGCTTGGGGGGGGTCAGCTTGCTTTGGTAACATGTGTCACTGGAAAGCAAAGGTGAGATCTAAACTTGGGTTGCTTTTCACAGATCAAATTATTAAGTGTAGGGCATCTGTATTTCTTGGCTTTTTTATGTGGTTTGTACTGTGCTGGGCACATCCCTGTGTGTGTGCGACGTGTACCATGCTGGTGAAGGAAATTAAGGCTTTTTCTTCTTAATTCCATCTTTTTTGTGTTGCCAAGTTGTCCAAACTGTGTCCATCACGTTGAGGGTGTGGGTAAGACTGATCCAGTGGCACAGGGTGCAGCATTGCTTCTCTGATGTCTATTCTTGTGCTGCTTTTGAGACCCAGAAAGTTTTTGTCTTGTTTCTCTGAATAAATGTACAGCTGTTTCTATGTTGCTCCAATCATGTTCACACCTAGAAAGCAAGCGGATGGTAAAGAAAAGCCAACCTGAATCTTTTACTTGGAGATAGTATTGCTTAATGCTTATACTTAGAAATCAAGAGTCAATTATCTGGAGTTAATTCCTGGCTTTGACATAACTTTTCTATTGACCTTGAAGAAATCAGGAACTTTCCTGTGCTTTAAATGGCCCTTTTCTAAAATGTGTGTAATGTTCTTGAGCATAATAATACTCACCTCAAAGGGTGTTATAAGAATTAATGCTCATAAAACATTTTAAGGTTCATTAATACAATTTACCTTAGGAGTGTAAATTAAATTCTGCAAGTATCTTCTACTACTACAAGTTAACCAACATGGTTTTAATACATGTGTGCTTGTGATCAAAACTGTTTAGTGTAGATCAGTGATCCTGCAGGGTCCAAGGACTTTGGACACCACTTTGGTGACACGGAGGAACACGATACCTTATTAACCCTTCAATTAAACAGGGCTGCAGCACCTTTTTGTTGCGGAGGTGTACTGCTGGATATGATCTTATAACACTGGGGTGATGTTTATTAAAAGGTCTCGCCCCCAGTATTTAGAAGATGGGGAGTTCATGTGCTACAACCACCCATGCATTTTCTCCTTGTTCCTGCGAGTGCCCTCCCGGTATGAGGATGGAAATTAAATCTTTCCGCTGTTCTGGAGATGATCTGCCTGCTGAAGCTGTTAGCAAAAATGTCAGTACTCTGAGTGGTGGGATTATGGTGGGGAGGGGTTTGTAAAAACAAATCAATGTAGGGGGCATCTAAGCCATTAAACAGTAATAGTTTTTAGTGATTGCTGTTTTGAGATGGATTCAAAGGGATATAACGTAAGGGTGAAAGATGTTGTATTCCACTATCAATCTCCAAGATCATCTAGTTGCTGTACCAATTACCCTCAGACTATGCAAAGCCTGTAATACTGGTAGCTGGTAAGGAGCAGTTCAGTGATATTTCAAGAGAGAGAAAAATCAGTCATCTGTATACACACTGTCTGTCTTGAAGATGTTTTTCCCGTGCTGAAACAGTTAAATACTGAGGTGTGAGAAGCACCGGTGAAGCTCAAATGCTCCCAGGTTCTGGGATCCTACAGCTCAAAGTCATCTGTGGATACATTTTCTGAAATTACGTCAGAGATCACTTTTCAGCTCTGATGGTTCACTGGATGGGTCAGTGGAGCCCAGGAAGAAGAAGATGCCCACAAGTTTGCCTGACGAGTGCTAAATCTGAATAGTTTCTGGGGTCGGTGTGGTGCGATGTCAGCGCTGCGGAGGGAACATCGTTTCTCACTGACAGCAAAGATGAGTGTTTCCCAGTTGCCGGTTGCAGTCCCTCCCAGAGGTGTCCTTGGGATGCTTCAGGGGAGGCTGTGAAGCATTTTATACCCGTGAGGGAACAGTCAGCTGCCTTTAATTGCTGACTGCACTCAGTCCTTCCAGGGCTCAGGTTTGTGTATTTATATCCTCAGCCAGTAACTATAACCTGTTCTTGTTCCCTCCGCCAACGCAGGCTGAGCTACTATTAGCGGTGGAGGTAGTTAACCCGTCCTTGGCCAGTTAAAATCTGGGAGACCTGGGGGAAAAGAGAGAATGACGGGGGGGCCACAAAAATACAGGTTATGCTTTCAGAAAGTTTAATGGTTTTTGTCCCAAAGTAGAGGAATGAAGACATGCTCTGTCCCTCTGCATTGCAACAGAAGTGCAGTGTCTTTAGAAGGCTTGGAGGGGTTTATGTGACCCCCCTCCAAAGGGATGTGAAGACAAACGCTCGGGGAGGAGCTGCTGCAGTGCTTCCGTCTCCAAAACCTTGCTGACAGCAGTGATGTTTTCTGATCCACAGGTCCGGAGGATGGCATAGCAACAACGTCACCGTCCAGGGAGCTGGGGTCCTTCCTCGCCTGCCTGCGTGCTCCTTGACCCCATCCCGAGCCTTCATTTTTGGACCGAAGAAACCTTGAAAACCTTTCTCTCCTAATTCATGAGCCAGCAGGATGTGGTCGCCGTGCTTTCAGAACGCCTGCTCGTAGCCGCCTACAAAGGCCAAGTGGAGAATGTGGTGCAGCTTATCAACAGGGGTGCCAAGGTAGCGGTTACCAAGGTAACAAGAGAAAAACGCTTTGCGGAATCCTTGGGAACTAACAGAACTCCCAGACCATTGTCTGTGAAAATGCCCTCCTAGCTTTACCGTTCTGAATGTGACTGAGGTTAGTGTTTAGATTTCCTTCAAGTTTATGCTTAATAGCTCATGTGAGTTTACAATAGGGTGCGTGTCTGGTATTTATACGCTTCCCAGTGGACGCAGGGGTGGTGAACACCGAGTCCTTAGAAACGCAGCGTGTCGGCGGAGGGGCAGTGACAGTTTTCAAAGCGTGCATTGACTTTTGAGCACCGTGCGAACTGGTGAATGGAGCGATTCATCCCTGTCGAGAGAGAAGGCGGCTCAGAGCGCCCGCCTTCCTGGGTGAGGGGATGGGGGAAAGCCACCTGGTCTGGCAGGGGAAAGCTGCGCGGAAAGCGTTCCTTGCGGCTGAAGTTTCTTGGTACAGCGGCCTCGCTTGTTCCCGACATCTTCATTGATTCGTGCTGTGTAGTCCCTAGTGTGTTCCGAACTTGGGGGTTGCAAATTGTGTTCTCCATACCTTTGAGACAAAGTCAGCAGTGAAAGATTTATGCTTAGATATTCAGAGTTCACTGTAATATTCAGCTATTTCTGATAGCTGATATTCACCTATTTCTAACTCTCAACACGTTATAAATAATACTAGCATATAAAAGATGAGATAGAAGCGACAGCTGCAGAGAACTTTTGATCAGCAAAAACCTTTAAAAGAATTAGGTAAGTTAGATCTTTCAAGCTGTAGCATAAAATTTGGGACGCCCTGTTTTTAGGAACTACTGTTCTCCATTGTGTCTAGTTTTATTTGTATTTCCATATTGGTTTTGAACATTACGGATGTACAGGGGCTAACATTTACAGATAGAAAGCAAACGTGAGCACATTTGGTAAGTAATCTCTCTTTTTCCTCTTTTTATCTGTCAGCGAGGGTTGTTTGCAGTCCCTTTGCAGTGTTTGAGTTGTAGATAGTATTTATTTTGAAAGCTGGAGTGATCCAAGGACAACCAATGTTTGTAAGTTTGTTTGCCAGAACTAAGTGGTGTTTTTGTTAGCTGATACAGAGCACAGATGTAATAAACATGAACGGTCCCATGAAGATGCCTGTTTGGCTCTGTTGTCCCAGCAGCTCTGTAGCTGGTGAGCAGCTATTAAAGCTAGTTGGTAATAGATTAGGAAATACTGACTTACTGATGTCTGAGTGGTAGCTTGGGGTTTTGTGGTGGTTGTTTTCTTAATATGAGCTTTGAGACTGTTGAAGGACCTACCTGAAAATACACAAACGATTGAAAGGATGCCATGCTTCGTATAAAAAAAACCTGTTGCATGGAACTAATTGCCACAATCCACAATTCAAATGCAAAAATCGACACTTTCTCATTGTTAAGGTTGTTTATTACGTAATTAAAGTAAGAAGGAAATTGTGTAGCTCATACTTTCAAACACAAATTCAGGTTGATTTGATAAAATGCAGATTTGCTAAAGCTGACAAGTGTTTCTTTCCTGTACGATATAGGTGGCTTCCTGCTTCTTGCGCTTGCTTTGTTGTGCAGCCCTTGCGTGGAAAATCAAAGCAAAGCTCATTTTGTGGCAGAACAGTCCCCAGGTGCAGAGTGTTGATGATCCTGTTGGAAAGCTGTGCTCACTGGTGGGCTGTGAGGCCATGCCTGTAGCTGACCTTGTACTACGGCATTGTTCTTTAGTAGAGGTTGTGGGTTGTCCCCATGGAGCTCAGGGAGAGGGGGGATGACAAAAGCTGTCCCTCTTGTCATTCTGGATGCATCCTGGCACATCAGCAGACAGCACAGACGAGGTAGTTTGGTTACCTGGTGACAAACCCTGCTCAGAAGAGATGAAGTCAGATCAGCAAGATTGTGGAGAAGTTCTCAGAGGAGAGGAGAAGTTCTCAGAGGAGTGACCAAGGTTACGTGCGTGAAGTATTTTGGAGTTGCTCACACACTCGTTCCTCCCTTGCTGTGAGAGAGATGGAGGTGAGCTCAATGTGAACGGAGAGGCGTGAGACCAAGCTGCTGCCCTCGTCAGAGCCATCAGTTCAGGCTCAGTAACATCTACGCAGCGTCCAGTTTGCATCTGGCTCTCACCCATCCAGGGAGCTGCACAGGGAAAGCATGTGCATATTTGCCTATGGAAGGCTGTATAAACATACCCTGGAAGAGCTTGGCTTGCTAATCTGGTGACACGCAAAGGCTGGAAGGAGAAAGGAGCCGTCTAAAGTCAAGGACAAGGTTGTCACAGCAGCAAGCACATATAAATTAGCCTCTAGTATATTTAAACTGGAAATTCGAAGAGATTGTTTTAGCCATCAGAGAGTCCGGTTCTTGTGCGGAAGAGGCGCAAAGTGAGAACTGCTTTCAGGGTAGGGGTTAATTTTAGGATGGAAATTAGATGGCATGCTTGTTGTAGCCCAGAATTATTGATCAGGCTTTCAGATAGATTGAAACCCAGAGCCCTCTCCCCTCCCCAGTATAAAACTCGTTGCAAAGGAAGCATAAAAATAAATTTAATCACGTTCTCTTATACCTGTATGCCTTCTGCTGTTACTCAAAGTCTTCAGTTTGCTCTGTCAACTTAATTTTAAATTCTAGGGATTTGCTCCGAAGGAAAAAAAAAAATAGGGGGGGAAGTAGTACTTCTCAGGCAAAATTCCTGCTGAATTCTATCAGAGTTTTATTGGAAGAAGACATGCAGAGATAAAGCTCTTTGGAAGGAGGGAACACGTTCACATACCACTTTAGGCTTAAAATTTATTTCTGATAAGCACCTGTAAGCATAGACCGATTCTTGTGGAAAAACACCTCGCAGAGCCACAGCTCGAAGTGACCAGGATCCGTAGCTAAATGCTAAAGAGTTCTTTATTCAAACTGGATTAATTGAGCATGGCTTAAGAAAAATGAGACATTTTTTCTGTAACAAACCAAGTACTATTAAATGCTGGATAGCTGGCAAGCATGCCCAGTTCTATTTTTATCATATATAGGGAAGGTCATACACTGTGGTTAATCGCTGCTTCAGTAAACAGTAATTCAGCTGCAAAATAGTATTTCGTTTTTGTCACCTCTAACGACATGATTTCAGAGGAAGAATAGGATGAAAGAATCAAAATTCAATGGGGAATTGGTGTCTCCAGGTGCTCACTTCAGCACGTACATCAAATGCTTGTCCTGGTGGTGGGGTCTCTGCCGCCAACCATGTGGGGTGGTGGCCAGGAGGTGTTCTGGATCTCAGGGCAGGAGGCTTCATGGCTCTGCTTTGAGCATTTTGTCAACCAGGGCGCTCTCTTGCTGCTCTGCCTGGTAGGATGAACAGATGATTTCCATTTTTGTGCCTTTTTGTCTGACATTCTTACCAGGTGTGAAATGTGTAGCTGTTTTCTTTATGAAAAGGGCAAAAAATACCCAGAATAACTGATCATACATATTGGCTGATCCAACAAGCAGGTGCCTTTATGAAGTATTTTGGTGAATATGCTGCAAAAGCTGGAAAATTAAGATCTGAGCCTGGTATAATTAAGTCTTGTCTTTCACACAAGAAAGCTGGTCCTTTCTTTCAGTCCTTTTATGGTAGAGCTTTCTTTCAGTAAAGTACTGACAGCTGCATCTTCAACATTTAAGCTCTGGGACTTTTGCTGAGCTGCTCTCTGCCTTGCTGTCCTCCCAGGATGCTGTTTTCCTTTTCCTGTGTTATTTTTCTTTTGACTTTCTGCGTTGGAACAGGTTAGGGAAAGGGCTGAGAACGACTAGGTTCCAGGAGAAATGGTGGTAGTGACAGATCAGGTCAGCTCTTCTCTTGATCATGGTCCCAAAACGGTGCCTGGAGGATGGAGAGAATTGGGATTTCACCTCCCAGGCATCAACTTTTGGTGTATCCCAAGGATGCTTGGCTGAAACAAGGTGCTTCTTGGGGAATGGCAACCTTTAACATGAGCTTGCTCCATGCCTAGAGATGAAGTTTTCAGGTCTGAACCTCTGCATTTCAGCTCCCCCAAAAAATAGTGTTACTGGATGTTGGGTTTCACTGGGGTATTGCAGCACGGGCTGTAGCATTCAATAGCAAGGAAAAGCTGTGTATTAGCGAGCGTTTACAGAGGAGTGTGCCCCACTTGTCTGTTAAATGTGAAAAAAATTTCCAGAGGAAGTCATAAAGGTAGTACAGCCAGTTTGAATGTAATTTGTATAGCTCCATGGGTTTTATGTTTTTTTTTTTCCAAAGGAAAGCAGAATATAGCTTTTTCGCAGAGCGTAGCATTAAGATCATAGCTATAAAATTGATTTCTGCAGAGATAGAATGATCATTTTGAAAAAGACATAGAAATGCAAAAGGTAGTGCTTCTGTTTTGATTCAGTGATTCTGTTTGCTTGTTTGATTTGATTTTTTGAACTAGTCCTGTTAAGAACCTGCCATATGGCAACACTTCTGTGAGGCTAGGGTACTTGTAATCTTGTCGCCAGGATTTCAACTTCAGAGCACGTTGAGTTCTTTAAAACAATATTCTTTTTTTTTTTCCCTTCCTTTTTAAGTTCAGACAGAATCAAAAAAAGAAATCTATTTTGGTGCTTTCACATTTTTGTGCTCCTTCAGTTTGAAAAACTACTTGTGTCTGCTTTAAACAATAAAGAAAAATAAATGAAAGGGGACTAGCAAATATTTAGGGACTTGCTGAATGCCTGTGGAGGTCAACGAGAGACTTTCCGCTGACTTGAGTGAGCAGGTTATTCGTGGAGAACAGTCTTAACAAATCAACAGTGTGAATAATCTGACAACATTTGGGTTTTTGTTTTCAAGGCTTCTAATTAAACATGTGGAGAGGCCTGTTTTTGTGTAAGCGCAGAAGGGATGAATAAAAACCAGTCCTTGTGCAGCACAAGAGCAGGGTGAGGTGGAGAACTGAATGTACTTCCATAAAAGTATCTACAGATACATAAAATAATGGAAGACCATGCGGCTCGTGGTGCTGAGCCCCCCCCTGTATGGATTTGGTGGCAGAGCGTGTACGCTGGCAGCTGCTCCGAGAAAATTCTGCTTTTAAGCCGCGTGTATCGACAGCTGCCTGTCGATGTCTGGAGGTGAGAATACAGATTAAACACAAACACAAAACCCTACCCTTGCATTTTACTGCTGAAATTCATGTGGCTGTTTACGATGCTCGGCTGCAGCCTGATACACCCCACAGCTCTGGCAGCCTCACGGCTCTTGGAAGTTGCAGCCTTAGTGCAATAGGTCCCATTTATTTTGTCAATAAGCCCGTGACGGGGGGGATCTGTATGATTTGCTGCCTGCTGAAACGATTATTTACATTTGAATAGAAGTCCAAATTGCATATTTTTTTTATATGGATGACCGGTTTATTGGTTCATTAATCCCAAGTTGTAGCAGCCTCTCATTTTTCTTTCTATAATAGCCCACAAACCATTACAGTTCATCTCTGGAAATGCTCACAAGCTTCTAAGTCAATAATCTGTGCGTTAAGGAGTCTCTGGTTTTAGTGTTGTCTCCTTGCAATGAGCATCTATAGGAGACACTCTTGTTCTTATATGTTTCCTCTCCCACGAGGACCCCATGTGTGTATTCAGATAAGCCCCCTCTTTGGTGCTGCAGTGGAGAGTCCAAAGCATCTGTGGAGGAGACACGCAGAGCAAAATTTGTCTGCCTTTTCTCCCTCTTCCTTCTAGATATTTTAGGTAGGATGCAATGTTGTGAAAGAAAAATTTCATTTAAAAAAAAAATAAAATATATTCTGATTAGCCCATGAGGAGTTGGTGTGAAGAGCTGTTGGTTTGACTTGCAGACGAGAAGCAGGCAGGAACAGCTCTGGCTATCGCTGCCGGGGTTTCCCACCGTGGCACAGACCTGTCGAAAGTTTCTCTCCAAAGGTTGCCACGCTCCAAGTTTGTCATCACAGCCTGTAGGGCACCCAAATGGCCTTGTCTCTCCCTTGTAGTTTATTCTGGATTGGTGTGTGCATACATAGGTACATAAATACCTATGTATTTATGTATAATTTATGTATAGAATATATATATAATTTATGTATAAATTATATATACATAAATACCTGTGTATTTATGTATATGTTTGCGTGGGGAGGTGGGTGGGAGTGTTTTTCTGGTGTTTGCATTGCCCATACTGGAAGACTGTCCAGCTGTACCGCCCATCTCTGCTCTCATTTTGATGTTACTGGGAAGAAAAAGAAAAGCTGGCATTGCCAGTTCTTGCAGGGTTATGATTAATCTTGAGATGATCAGTGCTCTTCCAAAAGCCTGAGCCTCTAATCAGTGTAATGTGCTGGAATTGATCCTCCTTCCCACTCTCCCATCCTAAGTAGGGTCATAGTTTTCCTGTTCTCTCTCTATAGCCAGTGGGAAGAGCTCAAGGGCTGCGTGTACACAGTAGCTCTGCTCTCTCAAGGTCTCTCTCTAGGGGTCTCCAGTAGGTGGGATGCCTCTGAACCTATGTTCCTGGATAGAGGATCTCAAAAGACATAAACCCTCTGGCATAAGAAGCTGACATATATAGTTTTTAATCCTCTAGTCTTCCATTTCAACAACTTTTTATTTTTTTAAACCAAAACCTGAGTTTTGAGAACCTGGCTGAAGTTTGTGAACGCTTGGAGATGATGACAGAGGGAAATGCACAATTCACTCTGAATGACAGAAGCAGCCAGGGAATGTTGCCTTGCATAGGCTTCTGTCCCTGGTGGCACTGAGGACATGATGGTACTTGGTGTCACTTGCTGGAGGGGCTGGAATGGGGTGGCCTTCTCTGCCAGCCTCTACTCTTTCTGTCCTTCCCAAGCTTGGTGGCTTTCCTCTCTGCTAGCTGATCTGACACCTCGCTCCTATTTCCTACTGGAGAAAACAGCTCTCCCCGGCCCCGCAGTGGCCTCTTCCAGTGAGTACCCTCTCCTCCAGCACCCATCTCCTGTGGTGGCCCTGAACGCGGGGAGACTGCCCAGTTATTGAGAGCAAGAGATGGGTTGGTCCCAGTGACAGGAGAACTTGATGCTCCCTGGGGCGAGGGCAGCCTCCTCCGGATAACCTCATTCCCCGGGGTGGCTTTATTTTAATGTGCCTTAAGGCACTGAATGGGTGGGTGAAGGTTGCGTCATCTGGATCTTCTGTGGTTTTGCAACCTTTCCTTGGGCTTGTGCCCTGCCACCGGGCACGTTCTGTGTGGTGATTGCCCAGGAAGGTGTGTTGGGTGAGGAAAACACCCAACTATTTTCAAGTATTGAAATAAACTCATACTCTGCTTTCATAGTTTATTTTTAACACGGTACCTTTGGCTGAACCCCGTCATGTTTTGAGTGGTCAGAGATGGTTATCTTATCAGAAAGTTTCCCTGCTGGGATATATTTGGGTAGTTGATGCTGTTTTCCTTTTAAAGTGCGCGAGCTGGCTTCGAGTCGGGTTTGTTTGGGATTTTTTCTGCTCCGCGCGCAGATTGCAATAAATTGTTTTCTTGATATATTAGTCATCTGCTGGGAAGTGAGATGCCCAGATTAGGTGATTTACTTATTGCCATTAAGTAATGTAGAAAGTCAGAAACCATAAACCTGAGCATGCTGGAGCCCGTATTCATAATCCAAACACATTGTTCGTAGCCAGGAATGATTTGTCAATCTGGCTGCTTTTGTTTTTTTTCTTTTTTTGCCTTTTTTTTTTTTTCCCTTTCCTTCCCCCCCCCCCCTCTATGTTGCCTGGAGACTTTTATACCTCCTGCTCTTGAGTTACCCGGATCAGCCACATAGCCCTGGCTCTCCTTCAGGCTGATGGAGAAGGCAGTGTGCTTGGTGCAGCTCGGTGCCCTTCGCCGTAGGGACAAGCGTGTAGGGACCGGTGTGAAGCACCCAAGCAGCAGGCTGGATGGTGACCAGGGACAGTGGTGACAACCGAAAACAAGCCCTTCCCGTGCCTTTAGCAGGGCGGGAATGGAAGTTTCCCATGTGGGAACGAGTTGCTGCCACTAACAGGAGACAACATTTGGGTTTTGAGGCACCCGCGTGTCAGAGTGAGTGAGGACTTTTCCCTTAGGCCTGGTCCTTCAGATTGATAATGTAGGACAATTAATCAACTTCTAACATTTTTGAAGCATTAATGACACGTCATTAATGACATGGCATTTTGACCCCAGCCATTCTCTGGATTTCAACACTGGTTTTCTATCTTGCTCTGAAGAGGCTGAATTCCTGAGGCTGTACCAGCTACGTGCGTACGGAATTTGCTGTGTGAATACAATCCTGTCTTGAGCTTGGTTTTTTTATGTCCTTGAAGTAGCTTTCCTGCTGGAGAAGCTGCTTAAAACCTCAGAGAGTTGGTGCTTACCTTCTGCTTACTTCAGGGCACTAGGAGTCAGACAGCTCTTGAGGGGTTTGCTCCTTCTGTAGGTGACATATTCGGGCCATTTATCTTCCTTTGCAGGGTAAATCACTGGGTGGAGAAATAGACAATAGCAGTGGTAATGAAGAAATATATATATACACACACACGCACTTCCTAGAGGTAATTCTTGATTTTTCCCTTCTTTTCAGGTTGTATGGGTTAAATGTTTAGGGAATCACTTGTTACAGCTCTCTGTTGCCCAGACTGCCTCTTACAATCTTTTCCCTCTTTGAGACTCTTCACATCGATTCTTACGCCTCTTTTAGGAGAAGGAGCCTATTCCTCTCTTCCTCAAATGTTGCATTTTAAATTCTGTCAAAGAATGCTCAAACGGGGCTCAGTTACTGTAACTACTGTTTTCCTCTTGTCATTTCACTTCGATTTTTGGAACTGGTTGAGGAGATGTTTTTTTCTTTTTAATTTATTTTACTCTCAAATTTCAATCTTTGGGATTTTTTTCCTCCTAAAAAACCATACATCAAGTATACATCTCACTAATGAAAGCTTTTCTGTCTTTCTGTTTATTAGGGAATCGTCCTTGATTACACTAGAGATTGAATTTCTCATGACTGTTTTATACACTTAACTTTCATGTGGGTTAGAGCTTGGTAATGTTTAAAAATAATTGTTGCCTAAAATAATTATTGTCTAAAAAACCGTGACATCTTTGGCAAAATGAGGTTGGTTGTACACGTGAAGTCTCTGGGAGTGACTACAGGTCTTTCATTGCTTTTAAGGAGAGTGTCTGTCGTACAGAACAGTGGAGTAATTCTCATTTCTGTCACAAAGATGGTACTCATTACAATATCTGAATTAGCCCGTTATTGCAAGTTGTCCTACAGAGTGAAGTTGAAAGCAGTTGACAATTCTGGGCTCCAGAGGGACAGAAACAAAAGGCTCATGAATTCTCTTTAGGCATGGACATAAAGCAAATCCTAATTTGTAAGGAAGTATCCTTACGGAAATATAATACCCCTTTTGTAGAGTGTCATTGGGATAAACTGAAATGCTGCAGGAGGGGGAGGAGGAATTTTCAGCATAAGCAAAACTAAGGTACAGCCTTTGGTGCACTAATGTATGTCAGTTGCTGCTATTGCAGATTTCAGAGGGCAAGGTATGAACAGAAGAACAAGGAAAAGCAGATAAAATTCTGGTCAACTACCACGCATAAAAATTCATCTTACGGTATTACTATTTTCTTCTCATCCGTAGCATGGCCGGACCCCCCTGCATCTTGCTGCCCACAAGGGTCATCTCCACGTTGTCCAGGTTTTGTTGAAGGCAGGTTGTGACCTGGATATTCAGGATGATGTAAGTAGATACAACCTTCTTGCTTGGGGTGGAGGGGAAAAGGTAATTTGGAAATAACAGTAGACCTTTACTTCTTTGAAGTAGGATTAAATGAAAACAAAATATGTGTCTCTATTTTCTAATTGGAGATGTAACCTCTAATTTGGAGATGCAAAACTGCATGGGAGTCAATGTAAAATGTGTTGGTTTTCAACAAATAGCTTGGTCCTCTTACTCCAGCTGCAGAGCTTTATAAAGGCTCTGGTTGCACCAGGCAGGTGTGAGTAGCAGTGTCTGCCACTCGGTGTGGAAATTAAATTAAAGAGTTTGTTGTACTCCGTGGGAACCCCCTGGAGGACGTCAGGTAGGGGACGTTGTGATGTTTGCCTGAGATGGGCAATGCTTTTTGTGTTAGACTCAGCGTATTGAGCACTGAGCAGTTGCCTGGAGCTCCGTGAGGCATCGCAGGGAAGTCCCCATCTTGGCAGCCACGTGTGATGTGGGGGTGGTGGCATCTGTGGGCCTGTTGTGTGGTGAAGCATCAGCACAACCAAACCAGCTTTGAATTTTGAAAATGGTAGTTTGTTGGTTTCCTTCAGTAAAATACATAAGTTACTGGAATTTCTCGAGTTTCCGTAAGAACAAGTCTAATCTTGGACCAGGCTTTAAGGCACATTGGAGTGACCGGTAACATGGTTTTCGTTACATCACTCTGATGAACAAAGGTATAGGCTGAAATGTGCAACAGCAGTTGAATAACCAGGACTGCTACAGATTTGTTGCTAACTTCTGATAGCGTGGTGGAACAGGTCTGAGGAACCCTTGAGGAACCCTGAGCTTTTGCTCCCCCTGTAATAAATACAGGTAAGATTCTTCAAAGGACCTAGAGGTCCAAAGGTGGTTAGTAGAAGCACCTGTATGACTATTAAAAGGAGACTGAAAATGTCTGGGTGCCTTTTGAAAATCCCCATAGGCATTTGTTTGCATCTAGAGAGTCATAAATATCTATAAAAATTGGAAAACTGGTTTCCTTCTGCGTGTGAGTAGCTGCTTCCCTGTGAGACGTGAGCAGTCTGTCTGACAAGCTTAGCGCCGGGGTACCGGTGCAGCCAGCTTTCTACTGGAAAACTTGTTTTTCTAGGAAGAAGCTTTGCTTCCTGCGCCCTTTATTCTTTCCCTGTGCCCGTCTGTGAAACGGAGCAGATTTGCAAGTGTAATGGTAGGATCAGTTTGTTCAGATGTATCCTGAGTGTGTTTTTTGACTTCTCCCAGCAAAAATGATTCATCCGGTATTTAAGACAAAATTGCAGGTACTTGACAAGCACAGTCAGTTTTCCTGAGAAAAGCAAGTTGCTGCTCTAAGAATGCCAAAGCTTCCACTGATTTGCTCAAGTTGGGTTTCTGTGAAAACTGATTTTTGAGTAAGTCTGGTTTTTTTTTTTAATTCTCTAGGAATAAAATCTAGGCTGTTTATATGTAAACATGATAGCCATAATAGAAATCCAGTAAATCAGTGTTTAGCATCATTTCAGTTTAGCAAAGAATCTTGCACTGTAGAAATATTCAGCTTGTAGAAGACCTATTTCACTTGCCTTGCAAGCTTCACGAGGGCTTTGTTCATGATAACCAGATACCGCTTCTAAATGTGGTGACTAATCTGTACAGAATTCAGATTCACAGATGCTGGTTCTTTAAAATGTATTTTGATTTTAGCTCTGTGTTTAGTACTAGTAATTTGGTTAGGGTTGAGGAGAGAACCTCAGGAGCTGCTGAGTCTTAGAGGGTGTGTTTGGATTTGTCTCAGAGGAGGAAGGCAGGCTAAAATTCTAAGTGAAGATTTTTACTTGTGAAAGGTATTAACTGCAATATTTCTGCTTTCCTTTTACGTAGGTCTTCAAAGACGGTTCTCTATTTATGGTTTCTCCTTGTATAATTTTTCCACTTCATTTATGTCCCACAGAATATGTTCATACTCTTTTTTAGTTGCAACCTATTGATTATGCCTCCTGTCACTTTTACTGTGTGCTTATTTGGCAGTGAAGGCATCTTAGTTTCAAGTGTTGATTAACATATATGCATTTCATTGCTGTTTTTCAGGAATATAGATTTACGTTCAGAGATGAAATTGCTCATGAGAGTGGGGGGAATATTGTATTTAATTGAAAAGTAAATTACTTAATTGATTTTTGTCTGTGGCATTGTTGTGATAGCACAGAAAAATCTCCAGGTTCTAAAAAGATGACCTATATTTTATTTTTCTAAATAACTAGAGAAACCTAAACATGTTTTATTTTGGAATTAGTCTTTAGCTAATGAACGAATGCAAAACTAACTTTTCATCTGCCACATGATAAGCAGAAACTTAAAAGTTGCTAAATGTTGTGGAGACATTAAAACGCTCACTTCATGTTCTGCAGATACATTCTTTAAAACCCGGTAAGAGCCGTAAGAATTAGTTGAAGAATGACCTCCAGTGGCCTGGAGTGGGATTATTATGAATTTCAACCGGTGGAGTCCAGCTCTGTAGAGTACGCCACCCCGGGAGCTAACTCCTTCCTTCTCCCTGCCAATACTGAGAACTCTTACTGGGATCCCAATGCCATCTCTGAATGGTCAATGAGTATCCATACAGCACGCACCTCAGAAATAGTCAAGGAGAAAGTTGTCCCGGTGAAGGAGATCAAGGACGAAAAAGATAAGAGAAACCAGAAGAGAAAGGCTAGGAAGGAACCTAGAAGATCAGAAAGAGAGAAGGAGGTTAGAAACCTTGTGCATCCAACAACCCTGCCTTGAGCTTGACGTCTCCCGTGGCTGCATGCTGCCAAACCTTGGCCTGGTGGGCTGGCGTGGCCCAGCTCTTTGCGCTGCATGGCTGCATGGCGGGCTTTGTCCTGGCTGCTCTTTGGTCGTCTTTGGTCGTCTCCTGTCCTGTGTGCGTGCCCTGAAAACCTAACCGGGAAAACAAGTTGATTTAAAAAGCTCCAAGCCCCGAAACTTCTCTTCTGGAAGCTCCAGTTTAAGAAGCAGAAAATTAATTTCTACTGGAACAATAACCCAGGGTTCATAATAATTTCTAGCCGATGTAAATATGCTAAGTGGCTTATTACTGTACTCCCATCTCAGTCTCATTTAAGCTGTAATTTGTTTCCCTCATGTTTATTTTTTCAGGCTTTGCTTGTTTCTGCTGGTCATGCATCATCATTTATGAAATTATTCTTGCTGTGTATCATGATGACTGCCTTTCTTTAGCAAAAGGGGAGGAAAGCAGCACATTGCCATTGAGAAGCACTAAGGCAGAGTGTTTGTGCAGGAAAACAAAATATGGTGGTTATAGTATTTTTTTTAAAGCAGAGAAATGAAAAAGTAACATGTATTACAAACTAGGGTAAATCAAATCTTGTTAAATTTGGGTAGTAGAGTCTATAATAGAGACTCCGATACCCCAGGAGAGCTGGCAGAAGTACTAATACCTATGTGAAACCATTTTGTAAGTTGCTTGTGTTGTTTCCTTTCCCTTGGGGGGAACTTCAGATGTAAAATAGATGCCTAACCAGTTCCTATGTGCCTGGTCACAGTGGTTGCATCTCTACTGCTTTAAGTTAGTCAGCAAATGAAGAAACTCGAGGAGGTATTTGCAAACAGCAGGACACTGAGCAAGTGCCACCAGCCCAGCCAACACAGAAGTGCTAAAGGAAAGACATAATGCCAAAAATCCATGGAGAAGGTCAAGATTTATGTATCTGCCTTTCTTCAGGACACTCAGCCTGTAATCCTCTCCTGAAAGGAGGTGTTTAAGCTCTCTGTAAAGAGCATGGAAAGGTACCTGCTGGTGCTGGGCCTTGCTGTGCAATAGCCCCAGTGGCCACCTCCTTCACTGGCCTCGTTTCAAAGGGTGGTGGGTCTACCTGCAACTTGTGTGGAGCTTCTTCCAGCAAGTATGTGAGAGAGGAGGGGAAACGGCTGTGTTAGGGGCTGTGGCAGTGCTGGGTGTGTGCTACGCAATGACCTCCTTGGTGCCACCATGACTGCAGCACCGCATGGCAGGGTGCAAGCCGAGATCTTCACAGAAAGGGTTGTCAAGTGTTGGAACAGGCTGCCCAGGGAAGGAGTTGAGTCACCAACCTTGGAGGTGTTTAAAAGACGTGTAGGTGTACTGTTGAGGAACATGGTTTAGTGGTGGACTTGGCAATGCTAGGTTAAAGGTTGGATTTGATGGTCTGAAGGGTTTCTTCCAACCAAAATGATTTTGTGATTCTCTGTCTGGGGCATTGAAGTGGAAACAACCATGTTTGAGTTGTTTTCAGGGCTAGGCAGCAGCTGAGGAAGGGGATTTAAGACACACCATTGTGGGCTTAAATGCCTTACTTTTACCAAGCCTCATGTAAGCACCTAAGTGTCTTTTTGGCTTTGGGCCCACGTCTCTATTTAGGCGGACTCTGTTGTTTCTTTCAAGGTCACATTTGCGTGACACAGCACTGGAGTTATCTCTCTTCATTGCTACTGATCTGTGGTCTGTTCCTAAGGCATAAATCACTTACAAATAGGATCATAAATTGTACCCAACATAATAGTCTGGGCAGTTAATACGCATTCACTGGTGTAATTGCACTCTGAGCCTCTGGAACAGCCCCCTAATGCCTCGGTAAAGGCAGAACTCCGATGAGTGCTTTCAGAGACAGTTATTTTAGCAATTAATAAAAAGCCACATGAGTCAGTGATTACACTGTCTGAAAATTCATGCTGTGAAAAAAATATAACTCATCTGTTTTCTCTGACTGTATAAGAGGCAAGATAGGGGTTTGCTCCTCTGCTGATGAGGAGAGAAGACCAGTTAGAAACGCAGTGGTGTGGGCAGTGTTATTTTTAGGTGGGTTGTGCCATCTGTGGCTGGGCTGCTCAATGACTCGCATGCAGAGGCCATCGCAATCTGGTGGTTCAGCTTCCATAGCACCTTAAGCAGTTTAAGGTTAATGTGTGTGCTGAGGTCTGTGGGAATGGTCAACCAGGTCCTGCCCTGCTGCCTGAGGATGGTAGGGACCTTCACCAGGACATTGATACCAGCCACCTCTTCACTGGGAGGTGCCTCAGTCCAGGTGAGGCAGGATTTGAGATATCCTTTGACACTCCCTGTTACATGGATGAAGTATTTATTTACCTGGTCAGGGTGCTGGTTGGACTTTACTCTTAGATGCTTGGCTCTCCCTGTGCTTGTGTAGGGAAGATGTCAGCACCAAAGCCCATACCTTGGGTAGGAGGCACCGGAGCCTGCCATCTGCAGGACTTGTGTCCCTTCACCTGCCTGGACTTCCATTTGAGGGACCACAGTATAGTATGGCACAAAGCCTAGGCGTGGCTGAAGCTGTCCCTGGGCCACTCTGCAGCCCCACTGAATGGCCCCTCAGGACACGGGCTGGGGTCCCCAACGGAGATCTGCTTCTGCAGCAGTGGGGTGTGCTTCCTGCTCTCCAAACATGTGGGGGTTTTAAATTTAACTGAGAAGCCGTTAGAAGTAGCTCTCATATCAACAAACCCCAAAAGGCTGAATGGCCTTTGACCTCACTGCAATTACTGTGATAGGGTTGGGCTAACGACAAGAACAACCTGGATTCAAACTGGCCCAATGAGAAGATCCTTAATTGCAAACTTAACCCAATACAACCCATTCCTGCCCCCAGTTTGGTCTTTTCTACGATCAGTTTTCTGGACTGTAAAGAAGTAGGAACCAACCATTCGTTGTTCAAGCTCCATGCGCTGCAATGGCAGATGTCATCTTTTTTAGTCTTTATTATAATATTTTCTGTAGTTTTGCTGGTGCGGCAATACCAGTTGGCAGGGATGGGTTGATGGATTACTTTCCGCTTCATGGTAGTTAGATAAAATGACCTTTGCACTGTCCACATAAGCCATGGCTGCAGTAGCAGGAGCTGTGCCAGTCATCAGAACCATGTGTTATCACAAAAGGGTGTTAAGTTCTTCCCCAGCTTGTCAGCGAGCAGATTTCTCTGCAGTAATGGTTACTGGAAACTATCAGACACTTGCACTCATGGGATGGTATAATTTGGACATTTTCTGTAACATTTTGGTTATCTTTAAATTTGGAACAAATACACAAGTTCAGAGAACTTGCAGTGCTGTCTTGTTTTCCAACACTTTGTGTTTTTCTGAAAGCCCCAGTTCCTGGAACCATTACTGTCTTTGTTCAAAATCTCTTAAAATACATTTCCAGTGTTAGCAGGGGCAAGAACAAAAGTAAGTGTGGAACCTCTAGAGGTAAAACATGGATAGCAAATTTAAAAAAAAGCCTTCAGCACAATTTTTTTAAAACCAGCTTCATGATTATAAGCCAATTTAGTGATTCACTGGTGGTGGGAATTGGCACTAGAGGGGTTACTGAAAGGTTCTGTTTGCCAATGCTCATTTGTCCCCTATGGATTAATAACTATTCTGGTGTCATTAGTGTAAAAGAACCCCACCAAGAGCAATTTTTAAGTCAGCTGCTAATTGCCTTTGAGAACAAATTATTCAAATTGTCCAGTTATCTAAAGACTTCTAGACTGTAGGACAGAAAATACAGAAATTCCTCCAGTTTTAGTATTTAATATGATGTGGTAGTATCTGATACAGATTTTTAGCAGAGAAGTTTTATATCTATTTAAGACTAGCTTCCTGCAAGCTTTTTTTTCTCCTCAGGATACACCGCATATCTTTGCCCTCCACGTGGTTTTGGTGACCGTTATCTAGATAAGCAGCAGTGGATTGGATTCCCACACTGTTTATTCATCCCCCCCCCAAAAAAAAAAGGCTGTGTGCAGCTTTGAAGCGAGTCTTTGTGCCTGGAACCAGGCTGTGCTTCAGCATTGCAGGTTCAAAGCGACTTCAAAGGAAAGCCAAGACCGGTTGTTGCGGCAGCAGCGGAGCTACTGCAGCTCCTTTTCCCATCGGTCGGTGTCTCACATCCCTACACGCCGCTGCGTAAATCCTCCTATTCCCCCTCTTCTATCACAGTCTCACCAACAGGCACATAAAAACATAGAGATGGGCAGGGCCAGTAGCTTGCATCTACCAGGTCTTCAGGTTCTGGAAGGTTTGTAGGAAATTTGGTTTGCTGGGCTCTCTAGCTCAGCAAACGAGTTCAACAGTTGTTGGAGGGGAGATAAACGGGCAGTTAGACATCATGACCACATCAGCATCGTTTCTTTTGGAAACTTGGCCATAAAGGAAATAAACGGATGTAAGAAACTTGCTGGTTGCTGCTAGGTGGCAGGTCAATGAGAAATGAAAGTCGTTTGGACCTCAGGATCGCTCAGTTGCTTGACTGAAATCAGTTGATGGTCTTGCGGTTGTGGTCCTCGTCATAAGATTGCCTCCACTCTTAGCACTAATTGGTAAATTCATCAGAGGTGCTGAAGAGGCTGATCTCATCTCATGCTCCTTATCCTAAGCAGGGCTGATGGAGCAATCAGAGCCAAAACAGAAGAGCCTCATCCAGTTAGTGTAAGTACTGGAGGGTCATTATGATGAATTACGACAGCCTGTAATTCCCTTTAGTTCCCTACAGATACTGTTGATTATTAGACACGTAGTGCCAAACGGGTTAGATTCACTGCCTTCTAGTACTACCACATTTTTAGAACACTTCAGTGCTGAATATGGGATTGTGATGACTTGCAAACCTCTGTAAATGGTTTGTAGCTCTCTGATACTCTCAATAACTTAATTAATCTCAGAAACGTTAACGGTAGTCGTTTATGGGGACTGTTTTCAAAGGCAGCTTGGGTTTAACAGCGCGTGTGTTGAAGATGCAGCCCCTGTGTTTGTGGTACACACTTACACTGGGTCAAAATGAGGTGGGTACGGTACCGATTACAGATTTGCTTCTTTTTGCAGGGCGATCAGACAGCATTGCACCGGGCTGCTGTGGTAGGGAACACCGATGTTATAGCAACCCTGATTCAAGAGGGGTGTGCTTTGGACAGACAAGACAAGGTAACGGGCAAAAGCAAAGTCCTGTGGGATGGCAGCCTTGCCAGCCAGTAATATTAAGGTCTCAGAGAGAAAGTTATGGTATATGCTCCTGAGTAAGTATCTGATGCTTTGAAAGGAATTGGAACAGTTATGTTTGAAAAGAGTTGTACCATCTCTGTAATATAAAGGACGGATTTAGTTACTCTTTTATATCAGGTTGATAGTTTTTGATTTAAGAGTCTGGTCTCAGCTCATTGAGGGAGGAATTAAAGAAACATAAAACCATACTATGCCCTGTGCAAAATGCTGCATGGTTTCCCTTGGTTATCCCTGAAACTGAGAATCCCAGGCTGGAAATTTAGTTTGGGATTAAATAGGACTAATTCCAAGGTACAAACAAAAGCTTTAGTGCTCTGCTTGTTAGGAAATGTGGGAAGAAGCAGAAGATAGAAAGAGGTTGAAGATAGAAAGAGTAGTTAGAAAAAAGTACATAATGCATCAGTAGAAGTTATTTCATGTTTTAGTCTGGTGTGTATCTGCCTCTGATAAAAATTAAGTAGAAAACTAGCTAGTGGGAAAGGAAAATGGTTTATTTTTTAAGTGTGCAGCTGCTGCATTCTGAATGTAATGTTACTCTGTGTGTGGACACAGTGCACTAACCTTCTCCTCTTGTGTGTGTGCTCTTCAGGATGGAAACACCGCTCTTCACGAAGCTTGTTGGCATGGATTCAGTCAGTCCGCCAAAGTGCTCGTTAAAGCAGGAGCCAACGTTCTTGCCAAGAACAAGGTGAGACCCATGCAGGAGGAGTTTTCAGTTCTGGTCTAAGGTGGCTGGTTCTTAACACTGGGGATTTCTGGCCATGGCATTTCTCAGTGGGTCAGGGACCAGCTCCTGGTGGGATTTATTTTTTTTTCTTCTTTTTTTTTGCATTTTTTACGCCTGGATGGTTCCTCCACAGGCATTAGAAAATTCATATTTTGACAGCTGACACAGGAGGAACTCAATAGCACGTTGAACGATACATTAATTATGGCTGACGAACACTGCAATTCCTGTGGAAATCTCCACGGTGCTCTAATTTATGCCGAGTGGATTCATTGTGGTTGGTATGATTTAAAATGAAAAAAAATTGTTCTAATAGGAAAATGGCTTTCAAAATAAATTATTATTTTTTTTCAGAAATTAAATAGCCAAGTGAATGTAAGTCACAGAGGGGAAAAAATAGTGTATCTTTTGTTAGAAAGTTCTTCCTAACACATGAGTGTAGGTTCTTACCAAAATCATGTAATGAACCTGGATTATCTTCCTTCTTGTATTCATAATACCTTGAGAGCAGTTTAGAGGAAAGAATATCAAAGTGAGGGGGTTTAGTTCCACTCTAATTGTAATGTCTGTGGGAGGCTTGTCTTCATTTCACTAATTCAGAAGTCAGTGAAGTGGGCCGGGAAGTGGCAGTAGCAGTCTGTGGTGTGAGCCAAGTTAGGGTTTGGACCGCTGTGCCGATGGGTTGGTTAGATGGTGTGGTGGGCACCGTGTCCTTCTGAGCATTTTGGAGTAAATGTAGCTCTAAAGTGACAACTGGGGGCTAGCAAAGGAAAGGAAGAAGGGAGACAGGTGGCCAAAGTCCAAGATTTTGAGTAAAAAGGCACATTGCCTGGGCATAGTGTTTCTGTACGTGCGTGCCTATATATGCAGTATATATCCATATGTTTGTACAATCGTGGTCAAGTTGTGATCTGTTAATTACATCATCTTTGATGTGATTTTATGTTTATTCCTTCTTTTACATTGCTCCAACTTCCAGTTTTTATTTTCTGTAATTATTTTTGCTGTAATTTTCACCTAGATTTGTATCCAAGGTACTTTAGATAACTGCCCATGCTTGACTTTGTAGTCTTGTGAGCCATTGTGCTCCTATTCCTGGATACTCTTCTCTATGTATATAGGAGTACTCCTGTACAAAGGTGCAGACTTAAGATGCAAGTCTGGTTATCCTGCATGCTTGCATGCCTCAGGGTATTAGAAGATTTAGCTTACAATCCAGCGTATGTCAACTGGAGACAACCTCTCTTGGAAGGCATGTGCATAGAATAGCTCAGCAGGGTTGATGGCTGAAATACGACTGACAGATTTTAATAGTGAGGGAGCAGCTCCTGCGCTGGACTTTGATCTCTTACCCACACAATCCTCTCCTTTTGCATTTCACGGTGTTGCGTGTATTTTAATGGACAGGATCTTTTCTCAGGAGCCACTGAAAAATGCGGGTATTGTGCATTCTTGCACACGTGCACGTGTTTTTGCCCCCTTTGATTTGAAGAAAAATGAAGAGCTTAAGTCTACTTAATCCCCAAAATGCTTTCTCTGGTCTCTCAACTTTGTATGTTACTGATGACAAGATACAACCTTTCTGGTAGCCAGGGCTGAGTGCCATGTGCAGGAGCACCCTACGGGCTGTTGACTTACCCCTGGGCATCATGCAGTTTCGGCTGGGTGGGACAGATAGGGGCTTCTAGATTTGCCGAACCCTGCTCAGCAGCAGAAGACGGGAGGGATTTGACTCTGTATTTTCTATAACTCCTGGCTGATGTCTCCTGGGAGTGGTTGGGGAATGCTCGTACAGATGCCCTTCTCGCAGCACAGCATATAAAAGAGCAATGCAATTGAAGACGGCTTCTATATTAAGTAAAATGCAGAGGACGGGCCACCTGGGGTTTTAAAGGCAAGTCAGGCAGGCGTTTGAGGAGTAGGACAACACATGGGTAAACCCCATGGGTAGCTGTACTCCTCCTGTGCAGCAAACACCCTGGAGATGCAGTTTATTTTCAGTCAAGTTGGCTTAATAAAAACTCTGCCCCTGTGATAGATCATCCCATGAGATCAGTTGTAGCCGCCTTCTGTATGTTTCAGTGAAGATTCATTAGGCCAGTAAAGACCCCCAGATTGGTACAACTCGGACCCACTGTCCCTCTCTCAGAAGCTGGTAAGAGATTTGTCACCCTGTGGGACGTGGTCCAGAAGAGCCTGCTCTGTGAGCCCTGACCCCAGGAACCAGCATCATGACTTCTCCCACTGTTGAGGTCCATCACAGGGCCTCTCTGCCTTCCCACCAGGACCGACCTTCCAAACAGCAAATGATAGAGACATTGCAGAGGCTTTTCAGAGATAAACCCAGCAGGGAAAAAAACTGACACTTAAATGCAATTTAGCTAAGAAAGAAAATGTTCACATCTGCCACAGTTTAGAGACTACATTCAGGCCTGAAATAGTCTGGAACGTGGATCTGAAGACCTAAGACTGCATCCAAGAGTTGGCCTTTTGTAATTCAAACCCTGCAGCTTTGATCTATGTCTTGAAAGCACAAGGGACAAAATTAAAGGACACAATCAAGGTGAACAGGCACCCTCATGTGAGCATGGGAAACCTTTTCAGCTGAGGTGATTTCATTTCTAGCTCCCAGGAGCTGAAAATCCCAAACATTTTCAGGCCAACAAAAGCCAAATGCTGTCAGAAAAACTTGTCAGACCAATGTTAGAAACACAAGCAAACTCTTTTTTTGATTTCTGACCATAAAAACTTCTTTCAGAAATCTTAGCATGTGATTCTCTGGGGTTTGAGTGGCATTTGTTTCCTCCTCCTCATCTTGGCCGGCGTGCTTTCTGAACATTGAAGCTTCCTGATGGCCTCAAATCTGCAGCCTGCCCTGAGAGGGCACCTACAGACTCAGCCAGACTTGGAGCTGCTTTATGTTATGATGGTAAAGAAGCAAAAATTGTTGTGACCCTCATCCGCCAAACAACTCACAGCAGTCGCAGCTGGGTTTGCTGGGGATCAGAGATGCCGTGCCGGGGCAGCGTCTTTCTTTGTGTGTGTGTGAGTGGGGAAAACCCAAACCACAAGAGTTACACTTCTTTAAATGAAATACTTGATAGTGCTCTTTGATATTAAGAAACCAGAGAGTTTCTAGAGTCTTTGCTTCCTGCAAACAGACTTGACCAATGCAGATATCGTTAGACTGTCCATTTTCTGGCTTTACTATATCCCAGATAAATCATTTCCAGGATGAAGAGGGTATTTCAGTCTTCAGGTTCATTTAGCTCCTGTCTTTGGGCAATTACCAGCAACAGTTTCCTGCCCCTGCGTGGAACTTCTTGGGGGAAGACCTGTGAGGTTTTATTTTTTAATGCTAATGTCCAATTTCCAAATATGGCTTTTATATTTTCCTGTATTTCTCTAAGGCAGGTAACACCCCTCTTCACCTGGCTTGCCAGAATAGCCATTCCCAGAGTACTCGTGTTTTGCTACTTGGAGGATCTCGAGCAGACCTTAAAAATAATGTGAGTTTTGAAAAAGAAAGGTTCGTTTTTATTTGCCTTTGTTTTAGTTATATTACTTGTAGAAATATTAGCTATATTAACTTGTAGAAATACTCAGAAATGCTTTAAAACTGTGATTTTACTATAAATGCTATTGATAAATACACTAACAAACCATTGTATACATCGTGTACCTCATGCTTTAGGTAGGACTGAGCGCTGCACTCCTTGTACCCGTGTCTTGAGTGGGGATGGAAGGAGCCAAAGGGGGTTTTGCTGTTGCACAGACCGAGGCAGCTCATCCTTGGCTGCTTTTTGTGGTCCTGGTGGCCTGACCCATACGCTGTCGTGCAATTCTGCAAGAAGATGGAAATCTTAAAGGGGTTTTGTGCCAGAGCAGGGAAAGCTTTCAGACCTGTCCTCGCTGAGACAGTTAATATATACTGTGTGTCAGTCTGTCAAATGAGGTAGATTCAAGGTGACTTCAGTTTCAGACAGCTTTCTTCCTATGTTATAGTGATTCTGGCATGACAAGGGGGAAAAAAAAAAAATCTACAAAGGGAAGCCAGATGTTTTTTTCCTGCTCGATAACAAGGTGGGCAGAGGCACACAGAAATGGAAACCCGTGGGGCGCTGCTCCCAGCTCCCAGTCCCAGCTACACATGTGCCACCTCTCACGGGGACGCCGCTCTGGCCCCCACTCCTCATGTTTTCTTCACTGTGCACAAGACCCTGTTGAGTTTCCAAGTCACGTTGGTTTGTGGTTTAGAAGAGCGGATTTAATGTAAAAATGTAAATGGGGGTTTGTAGTGTGGTAAACCAGCATTTTTATAATTCCAGTATTTCCCATCAGTGGTTAAAGAATTTGTACCCCCACCTTGCCTAACCTTAGCTCTTGCTAAACCTTCCCAGCCATGATAGTAGATATTTTATACTGCAGGGAAGGCAGCATTGCCGCTCGGTGAAGCTGTATGAGATTTGCTGCTCTTTTTTGGTTTAATAGGATTATTTCATCCCTGAACACCATGACGAGTGCGAGCTTTCTTACTGTGATTACGTGCTCAGAGCTTTGTTTCTGTTTGCAGGCAGGAGATACCTGTCTGCATGTGGCTGCTCGTTATAATCACTTGCCCATCGTTAGGGTGCTGCTCAGTGCTTTCTGTTCTGTCCATGAAAAGAACCAGGTCAGTGCATGAACCTCATTGCGACCCCGTGCCTTTGCATACGGCTACTTGTCGGGAAGGGGGGTTCCTGCCCGAGGAATCCCGCTTCACTCTGTGTTTCACCGTACCACCAGGTGCCTGAGCTTTTAAGAACAGCCTTAAAATAATGGCATATCAGTGGTTTATTATTTTGCCATCGCATTTGCATCATTTCTTTAAAGCGTTGCCTATTTGTGAGGTTCTGCAGTTGGTGTAGAAAGGGGGTTTGGGACAGGGGTTGGGGGTGTAGGGGTAGGGGTTGGTGCTTCTTGGGTCCTTACCAGTTCTGTGCGGAATGGGACTGGGCAAGAGACTCAATCGTTTCATGGAGGCCCATTGTCTCCTCTGTAACTAGGATTTAATGATCCTGTGGCCATTACAAAGCCATTGTAAAGCAGAACTCACTCATGTTCAGATGCTACAAAAGTGCGGAATCCTCTGGAATACTTTTCTTTGCTGCATTTTGCAGTAGGGGGGTTTAAAAGGACATAAAAATGGAGAAAAAGTATGCTTTAAATTCAAAGTAACGATCAGTCTAACCTAGGATTAATTGTCCATAGTTGTTTTATAGAGAAGTAATTGATTGCTGTGCCCATAGCATTGCCTAATTGGGTGGTAGAAGGGAATGGATTTAGTGCATTAAAATGTGTTAAATCTGCTAAATAAACAGATTATGTGGTGCTTAACCACATCGTCTCATGTTCCTGGGAAATTTTCCATGTGTGGTTGAGGATCATAAAGATGTTTTCTGATCTGCACGTTTAATGTTGTTTCTTAGGTATGAGATACTACAGCAAACAAAATGGGTTTCAGCATGTTAAATTTACTATGTAATTTTATTTGGAAATGAGTTTTTTAACTTGCAAAATGAGCTACTGAATATTAAGATGAACTGGTGTGAACCTGGCATGCAGAGACACCCCCCTCCTTCATTCCCCAGCACTCCCCAAAGTTGTTCATCTTGGCACATACGGTGATTTTATTCATGAACGTCCCCCATCCAAGTCAGGAACGAGCAATAGATTTCCACGAGTCTCGGGGAGATCTCGTTTTCTGAAGGCAAAATGGAAGGCAAAGGGGACAAGAGGGCATTATATGCACGTGTCCCATCTCCTTTGAGCAGCCGCCGGCTCTGTTACCGGTGCCCGGATCCGATCGTAGCTGTTTTCACCTCGCTGCACCGGGACAAGGGCAGGGCGATATGTTAGTGCTGGACCCGGGTCGCCTCCTGGCTTTGGTCCAAAACCTGCTTTTCTTGAGGAATCTCATGAAGAGAAGACCAGCCGTCTCACTGCTGGTACTTACCTGATGAGTTTTGAGTAACGTGATACGTGACCACCTGCGCACCAGATAATCCAACCTGGAAAAAAAGAAAAAAAAAAAAAAGGGGGGGGGAAAGGAGAAGGTTGTGGTGGGAAAACCGGTTCTGCCCTCAGATGTCGTATCCGTTTGCTGGCGGCGGAGCTGGGCTGTCTCCAAGCTGTGTTGTGTGTCACTGGGTTCAGTGAGCTCCTTGTCCCCTCCTGTCCCCTTCCTCCTCCTGTCCCCTTTATTATTGAGCTGGCCTTGTTGAAGCTTAGTTGCCTTATCAGTAAGTGTAGGTCTTCTGACCTCTGAGCATCTTTTAGGAAGGTGTGATTTCTGCAGGGTGAGAGCCAAGGGCGTGTGTTACACAGCTGCTTTCTGCTTTGTAACTCGCAGGCAGGAGACACTGCACTCCATGTGGCTGCTGCTCTGAATCACAGGAAGGTGGTTAAGCTGTTGCTGGAGGCAGGGGCTGATGCATCCGTTGTCAACAACGTAAGTAGGATGTGGAGTTTCTTTGGTATGTTGTAGTAGAATCATAGAATGATAGAATGGTTCGGGTTGGAAGGGACCTTAAAGATCATCGAGTTCCAACCCCCCTGCCCTGGGCAGGGACACCTCCCACTAGAGCAGGTTGCTCAAAGCCCCATCCAGCCTGGCCTTGAACTCCTCCAGGGATGGGGCAGCCACAGCTTCTCTGGGCAACCTGTTCCAGTGCCTCACCACCCTCAGAGGAAAGAATTTCTTCCTGATATCTAATCTAAATCTCCCCTCTTTCAGTTTAAAACCATTACCCTTCATACTATCGCCCCACTCCCTAATAAAGAGTCCCTCCCCATCTCTCCTGTAGCCCCCTTCAGGTACTGAAAGGCTGCTATAAGGTCTCTCCAGAGCCTTCTCTTCTCCAGGCTGAACAACCCCAACTCTGTCTTAATGCAGACTCTCTTCAACACTCTCTCTAGCGTTGGTAGAAGATATTGGGTGTTAGAGTTGAATTGAATCTGGGTAAATGAAAGCAGTTAGTCACTGTGCTCTTGTGCACAGAGCATGTTTTAACCTCAGGTGTAGAAACTTCACATTTCCTGCAGCCTGTGTTTTGAAGGAAATGCTGTTTTCTTTTTCCTCTCAGGCAGGTCAGACCCCTCTAGAGGTTGCCAGACAGCACAATAACCCCGAGGTTGCGCTCCTCCTCACTAAAGCATCACAGGTACGTTACAAATCTCTCCCCAGCATACACATACGTGTGGAGCTGAGGCCACTTGACCTAGAGAGGCCACATCTCCTGGTCCTTAACCTTCTGCTCTGAAAGGTGCCTATGTTTCTGCTGTTACTGTGTGCTGGCCTCAGGTCTACTGATGTGGAGCCTTTCAGCCCCCAAGCCCAGCAAGGTGTGCAGATTAAGCCTCAGCATTAAGGGCTGGCAGAGGGTCCTGGCTGTCCTGACTGGCAGAGGATGGAGCAGCCAGAGGCACTTGTTGCCTGTGGTGGCCCTGTACCCAAAAGCTGTCAGGTTGTGTCCCTCTGCTGCCTGCCTTAGACTTCTCCCATCCCCTAGGTGGTTGCTCAGGCTGGAAGATGCTTTGAAATGGGGACAAAATGTCCTGTTTATACTTTGCTGCTGTGTGTGAAATGCTACAACGCTCTTGTAGGGGCTGGAAGGCACATGGGAGGGCTCTGGATTCTGGTAGAGACCAGTAGATCCCTGCCCTGCTCCTCCTTGTCACCTCAGCGAGAGCAGGGCTGGGCTTGGCTTGGTAACCAGCCCAGGGGCACAAGGGGACAGAGGAGGAAGCTCTTACCCCTCCAAGAGACAGCTAAGTGTACTGGTGGACTTAGTGGTGAAAACACACCACCACTGAGCTATGGGCATCCCCATGGCTTGGCCCATCAGCATCCACCTGGCAGTGTGCTTCCTTTTATGTATTGCCTTCCAGGAGAGGTGAAAAGAAGCAGCTTGGCTTCTGTGTCAGGAAAGAGTGTGACATCACTGAGTAACAGTGTGGTCTGCCTTCAGGTCTCACGCTTTAACCGTGGAAGAAGCCTGAGGAAGAAGAGAGAGAGGCTGAAGGAGGAAAGGCGGGCACAGTCGGTACCACGGGATGAAGTGGTGCAGAGCAAGGTACGGCCTGGCATCACCAGGTGCTTCTGTTGCAAGGAGGGAGTGTAAATAGGGACTTTGTCCATCAGGACAAAATCTATTTGGAGCCATCACTTGGGCATGACCACGGCAGCTGTCTGGGGCAGCCTGTTGTGCTTTGCCGCTGGAGAGTTGCTTGCTCACGTGTGCAGAGCAGCTGAAAAGTGGGAAATGGAAGAAAAGGCACCTTTTCCTCGACTCTGCACCGGCTCTGAACTCCCTGTCTTTGCTTCGAGCAGGGCAGCGTCTCGGCTGCTGACGACACCCCGAGCAGCGACCAGCCACCGCAGAGGAAGAGCGAGCTGAAGGATGAGCCCCGGTCGACCTCGCCAGACCCCAAAGGGAAGAAGAGCAAAAAGAAAAAGCCCAAGGAAAAGGTATCGGGAGTTTTAAAACAGCAGAGAGAGAAGGGATGGCTGTTGAGCAACAGTAGGGGTGTCCCTGTGGCGTGTCGGGGAGCCAGGGCAGCAGCCCCACCGTGCTCGTGGGGTGGAAATTTGTGTGGAAATCTCGTTGTTGTGTTGAGACACCGATGTTATGGCCAGCCGCTGCAGCTGGATTGGTGTTAAATCAGGTTTTTCCTGTAATTATCACCATGGATTTGTCTAGTTTTTACCAGGGGGGTCATAAATAGAGGGAAAACGTTGTGTGTGTGTTCTGCAGGTTTCGGCGCTCTCGGACCCCATCTCCCCGGCGGATCAGCAGACGCTGCCTCGGCCCCAGCAGAACGTGCCCAAGCGCAGAAGCAAACATCACTGCTCCTCTCCACCCCCGCCCCACGAGGTCCGCGCCTACCAGCTCTACACGCTCTACCGTGGCAGGGATGGGAAGGTGATGCAGGTGAGGAGGGCCCTCGTTTGGGCTTCAGCTGCATTTTGGCCTGAAATCTGGGCAACGAGAAGCTGTTGTTGTGCGTGCTGAGGTTGCCATACTTCACCGGTTTTGATCTACAACCTCTTTCCTTCTTTGAAACGAGGTGTGAACAGTGATTGGAAATCCCACGGGAGCTTCTGTGATGATACACTTTGAAATATTAGCATTTCCAGCAGGAAATGCAAAGAGCCTTGCCAATGAAAATAAATGAAAGCAGTGTGTG
This sequence comes from Calidris pygmaea, assembly GCA_003697955.1. Lineage (NCBI taxonomy): Eukaryota > Metazoa > Chordata > Aves > Charadriiformes > Scolopacidae > Calidris > Calidris pygmaea. Next base: position 692,591 of record QJSC01024990.1, read on the forward strand.
TACACACTGGTAGCTTGGTGCCGAAACCTTGAGAGCTTGAGTGTTCTCAATACATTTTGTTTCAATTCTGTTTATTACAACATGTTCAAGGCCAGGCTGGATGGGGCTTTGAGCAACCTGCTCTAGTGGGAGGTGTCCCTGCCCGTGGCAGGGGGTTGGAACTAGGTGATCTCTAATGTCCCTTCCAACTCTAACCATTCTATGATTCTATGTTTTTGGGGATTCTAGGGCTATTGGAGGCAGGAGTGGTACAGAAACTGGTTTACGAATGAACCAGGAGATATTGCTCATGTGCATTTATTCCAGTTTAGAGACTGATAATTTACTCCACTCGATTTATTTTATTCCACAGGTATTTACTATATTATAAAAGAGCATGAAAACAGTCAGCAAATCACCCTGTAGACATTGTAAACTTCTGCACCGTTGCTTTCTAATACTGCCCTCCTGTACCTCTGGGAGGTAAATCCTTTCATTTCCTCAGCTTCTCACATCCATCCACCAGCTCTCCTCAGTCCCTTGCTGGACTTAAGAAATTCAGCAGATTCTGAAGATCACTCAAGTCAGATTTCAGAGGTTTTACCGGGCGTGTTTTCCAACATCTCACAGTGTAACACTTGGGAAATTTCCAAACAGGGGCACTATGGGATTATCCGAAGAGGGATTATCAGGAGGGATGGAGGGAGGACATTTCAGATGTTAAAAGGGCTATCTCCCTGCCCCCAGGATCTGATGGTAGGAGGATGGGCCAGTAGGAAAGATTTGGGGAGCAGGAAAAAAGGTGCAAAGAGTGGAGAGGATTTGGATACAAATCTAATCTACTCACAAAGATCAGGTTAATGCCGCTAGATTTCCTTAGAGCATTTATTGAAACACATGACACTCCTCTCTCCCCTTCTTTTTTCACTTGTCTGTCTTCTTTGATGCCCTCAGGCCCTGAATAGCAAACAGAAGTTTTTAAGTCCGGGTATTTCTGAAGCTTTCTCTCAAACCATCCCCCTTCCCCTGCCAAGGGAAGAACCCCCAGTTTGGGAACCAGGACTGCGGGGCCACAGGAGGGAGGGAGGCCCCTCTCAGACAGACTCAGAGCTGCCGCTCTGGGCTCCTGACTCGCCCCCAGAGGAGCCAGTTTCTGCCTGGGGACTGCAGAGGAAGCCGAGGAGGATTAGGTGTCCTCGTTTAAGAGGGCCTTTTGTGACCACGTTCCTGAGATTTAAATGTGGTGAGTGCAGCTCCCTGTGCAGCAGCAGTGTGCCCAGGTGGCCAAGAAGGCCAACAGCATCCTGGCTTATATCAGGAACAGCGTGGCCAGCAGGAGTAGGGCAGTGATGGTGCCTCTGGACTGGGCACTGGTGAGGCCCCACCTCGAGTGCTGTGTTCAGTTCTGGGCCCCTCACTACGGGATGGACATTGAGCTGCTGGAGCGTGTCCAGAGGAGAGCCACCAAGCTGGTGAGGGGTCTGGAGAACAAGTCCTGTGAGGAGAGGCTGAGGGAACTGGGCATGTTTAGTTTGGAGAAGAGGAGGCTGAGGGGGGACCTCATTGCCCTCTACAACTCCCTGAAAGGAGGGTGAAGAGAGGTGGGTGTTGGCCTCTTCTCCCAAGGGAATAATGACAGGAGCAGAGGAAATGGTCTGATGTTGGGACAGGGGAAGTTTAGATTAGATATTGGGAAGAATTACTTTACTGAGAGAGTGGTCAGGCACTGGAACAGCCTGCCCAGGGAGGTGGTGGAGTCACCATCCCTGGAGGTATTTAAGAAATGTGTAGATGTGGCTCTTCAGGGCATGCTCTAGTGCCCGAGATTGTGGGGGTCTTTTGTGTGTGTACGGTTGGACTCTGTGATCTCAGAGGTCCTTTCCAACCGTGAAGAGACTGTGATTCTGTGCAGAAGAGCCCTGGGATGGTTCCATGCAGGTCAGAGGAAGGCTGCACAGCAGGCAAGGGTCAGCCGAATGCCAGCAGGGTGAAGGACACAGGAGCAGTGAGCCCTCCCCACACAGTACACGGCAAAAACAAGCACAAGATGCGTCCGTATAAATCGGATCAATCCTTGTTCAGTCTCTGCTTTCCCAACCGCTGGCCTGTTGGCTGAGCTACTGTCAGAGGTTATGGGGAGGGTGAGACATGTGGTACAGAAGAGCCCAAGACTGGCTGGAGGAAGCTGTGATCATGTTCCAAGTGCACGAAGAGGACAGCGGGGTGTAACAAGTAAATGTGTTGCTCCTTTCAGGCGCCGATAAATGGATGTCGTTGTGAGCCCCTGATAAATAAACTGGAGAATCAGCTGGAGGCAACGGTGGAAGAGATAAAAGCTGAGTTTGGGACAGTACAAGATAAGATGAACGCTAAGCTGGGCCAGATGGAAAGCAAAACTCAACACCAAGTAAGAATATGACCCGGGGGTCTGCTTGCCCACATGACTATCAGAAACATATCCTAAGCTTAATGAATATTTTCATTGTCATGGTTCGTTTATTCCTTCTTGTCTTGCAAAAGCAAACCTGATACCTAATACTCAAGACCAGGGAACTGTGACATTCCACAGGGATCTAATGTTGCAAACTAAGGTCTTGAGAAAAACACATGTAATGCGTTAAGGGGCTTTCAGGGTCTTTTTTAGACAATAAATCTAATGCTTGAGGCCCTAAGAGGGAAACTTAAAGGCAGTCCTACAGCTGAGCAGTTCATAATTGTAAAAACCCCTCTTGCTGAATTCTGCTTGGACTGAGATTCAAGATCCTCTAAATTATTTTCTTATTTTGACTGTAATTGTTATTCCTCGATGATTTTTTGCTTGAACCTTTTTGCAAGCTACCTCTAATTGTATTTGGCAGCCTTCCTAGAAACAACGGCTGGAAGACAGGCTGTGCTGTGACTTACAAGGTTCACAGACTGGGGGGAGGAGGGGGGGTTGTTTGGTTTTGAACACGATCATCTCAGCTAAATCGTGGTTGGTTTTGTTTTCCCCAGCTCCGTGTTTTAGACAAGCTGATGGCCGAGCGGCTGTCCGCGGAGAGAACAGAGTGCCTTCACCGCCTGCAGCAGCACACCGAGCTGGAGAAAAACGAGGGGGAGAAACGGCAGGTAGGGCTTCAAACAGCTTCTCCCCGTTAGCTCGGATGAGTCTGCTCAAGAGTTTTTCCTTCCAGCAAGCAGGGAGAATAGCGGGGGATTTATCTCATCTCTTGAAACGGGCAAAAAAGCTTCGAAGACCAAATTATTCCTATCCACCACCTTAATCTCTACACCAAATTTAAAATGCTTTTGCATTAGAAATGGGGGATGTGAAACCTCTATCATCATTTAATTTGCTGGGTCTGAAGTGTGGGATCTGTAACGGAATACCTTTTTTCTAACATGGTGCTTTGCAAAAATTTCGTACCCTTAAATTTTTAACAGTGGTGCCTTCAGCTTTTTGTTTCGTGAAGGGACACCTGCAGGAACATCTGCAAACAGTAGCAAAGGCTGAGATCTGCACCGTTCCTTTTACTTCTCATCCCTTTGGTTACGTGCCCTGGGAATCCCTCCCTTCTTCTCTGCCTGATCCCTTTTTTCCCTCCATGTATTAAAAGGCTCCAGTTCTTCCCCCCTGACTGGGGCAGTGTTGCACCAGCTCCAGGCTGGGCGTTCCTGCCAACAGGCAAGTTTTTAATGTCCTCTCGTTTAACCAGCGTTACAGGAGTAACTGTTCCCATAGAGATCCAGCTCTCGCCCTTCTACCTGCTGCAAAAACTCACTGTTTTTCCGCTCACGCAGGTAAATTTAAAATAGGATTAATTTTCTCATTATTGGTATTCTTCTAAGAATTGAGAAATACACTTTGTTGCTAGTAAAAGGTCTTTTTGTAAGACTGTTCCAAATCCATGTTAAAAGCCTGGCAGCTGTGACAATCTCAGCAAAAACTATTGATTAAGATACTCTGGTCTAACATCTGCAAATTACTTTTCTCAGAAGTGAGACTGGAGCGATACGTCAGGTGAACTGAAATCACCAGTAAGTGGTATCAGCTGTTACTGTTCTGTTGGGTCTAATTGAAACTACTGGAAAACTGAGCTGGGCTTTACTAAAGGCATGGACTAAATGTTCAGGGATAGAACAAGAGGAAATGGGCACAAACTTGAACATAAGAAGTTCCATCTAAACATGAGGAGGAACTTCTTTGCTTTGAGGGTGGCAGAGCCCTGGAAGAGGCTGCCCAGAGAGGTGGTGGAGTCTCCTTCTCTGGAGACATTCCAACCCCCCCCGGACACATTCCTGTGGGACCTGCTCTGGGTGGACCTGCTCTGGCAGGGGGTTGGACTAGATGATCTCCAGAGGTCCCTTCCAACCCCATATCATTCTGTGATTCTGTGACCTAAATTCATGATGTCATATGAACGAGAGGGTAAAAGAGCTGCTTGTATTTTAAATGATTACTGGCAAATGCCTCCGCAGCTGACACTTACTGAGCACCTTTGTAATTTGAAAGCTGTTAGTGATTTATCATTTAGTGTCGGACTCATCCTCATCACCGAAGGAACAGAGGAGCAGAGGTCGGTAATGGTATAAAGCTGTGTCCCAGAAGTGCCTAATTTGAATTTCCCTCTTGAAAAATGGCAGCTTTGACCACATGTCAAAGCTCCTTGCACTTAGAAAGTACCATTGACTGGATGATTAAACAAGTCAGCCTTGATCAGAGGAGTGAGAGCTGCATTTGAAGTAGCACATTCAAATCTAAGAGGTGGCAGCTTGGACTAAAGAGGGTGCCTTTCATTAGCTAATGCATAATTCCTCATCTTTTCTCATTTGCAGCCCGTTCAATATTCCCAGTGGCAGCACGTACAGGGGGTCTAAGCCCACAGATAGCAGGCTTGCTTCTCCTTGTCCCTGCCACACGTCCTCAGCAGCCCAGGAACCATAGTATCTAATCACAGGATCTAATAATCTAATTTGCAGTCTCTCTGTCATAGATTTCCTTGGTCGATGAGCTGAAGACCTGGTGCCTGTTGAAGATTCAGAATCTGGAGCTCAAGCTTTCCGGTGATTCTAGGTCATCGAGACCCAAATCAACTTTGTCCACTTGTGAGTCCCTCACCGAGACCCTGGACACGGAGAACAACCCCCAGAGTGCCAAGGACTGTAAAGCCACCCAGCCCCTGCTGCAGCCGGAGGGCTCCCACCAGCATTCCTACGTCACGCTCCCAACCAGCCTCTCGGAAGACGGGGGAAGGAGCAGAGTCCAGGTGCCAGAACAGAACTTCGGGCAACATTTTTGCATTCAGCAAGACGGTGCATCAGGTACAAGCTTGTCAGGTACTTGGATGTCTAATTCAAAGGGGAGCTAATTAACTAAGGGATACTCGTATTAATACCACAGATATTAAATCTGGCTACGTGCTTTTCCCCATCCATATGCATAATATTTTTGGAATTAGAATACACTTCAAGTCACCCACTAGGAATATTTTAAGACACAGTTGGGTGGAATTTCCAGTGGCTCCTCCTGATGCTTCCCTGTCCCTGTGTCTTTGAAGCCAAGTCCTTTGATGCTCGAAATAACTCTGTTTTCTGAAATTTCTCCAGCTTCCCAGTCAGAATTGCTCCTAGAATTGTCTGTCGGGAAGGTGTGCGGATTATCCAAAATCTACTGAAGAAAGTGTATTGTGTTTAGTGCTTTTCAGATGTACGGAACCTATAATAGCAGGGTGCAAGGATGTGAACCTCCAACACTCATTTCCCTTGGTAATATTCAAACTGCAAGGATCTAGAATAAACCTCTCACTTCTTCCTCTTTCTTTGAACCAAAGCCTGTTTAATTATTAGTTCATTTGACAAGAACAAAACCAGCTGAGAACATTCAAGCCCATTCAGCAATCGTGGCCCCCCCCAAGATATAAAGACCTGGGTTCAAGCCGCCTCTCTGTGCTTGGCTGGGGAAGGTTTCGAGGAGAAAGGAAACGGGCAGAATTCCCAGCTCTCCACAGCCAAGGAGAGCACTAGGAAAGCCCTGGGATTCTGTAAAATACATTGTATATGCCCCCCAAAAGTCTATACAAAGTGAACAGACATGGACATGGATACCCCATCAGACTAGAAAGTCAGAAGACCACACAGATCTTGTGGCAGCTTGAGTGTGAGCTCCACTGCACTGAACGCTTCAGAGGCACCAAAATGTGTTCCCTTTGCAAAATTAGTGGGGTTCAATTCTTGTAGAAGCAGAGGGTTCATTGATACCAACAGATGTAAACTCCTTTGGGGATCCAGCCTGATCTTTGTTGCACGTCCTTCTGGCAAAGTCCTTTGTTGTCAGCATAGTCCCCTGCCGCAATGCAGTCCCTCTCTGCCCGAGCCAGCTTTTCTCTTTTAATGAACCTTTAATATAATGATCACCTGATGGTGAAGATGCGATAAACTAATCCAAGCCTCTACAAGGCAGACACAGCACCTGGGAAACCACAAGACTCGTAGAGCAACGAGGACTTCTGAATGCTAAAATCAATGCCCAGGGCTTTTCTAAATATGTATGTATGTGTTTTATTCTGTAGGTACCGAGCAACAGTTATTGGTTGGCGGGCCAGGTTCTTCTTCTGCCCTTGCTCAAGATGTCAGGCCAAAGGACAAAGCTGTTAGTGCCGGCACGTTCCACAGGTTCCCGCAGGAGCTGCCCTCCTCCGAGCTTCTGGGCTCCAAGTTAAGACACGTGAAGGTTCAAGCTGCTCTGCAGCCCTTGCCCGAACCCGCGAGGACTGAGCCGCAGAGCGGCTACTTCATCGACAGAGGAACTCAGACAAAGAAGTCCAGCAAGAGCGGGCAGTCGAGGCACAAAGCTCCGCCTCAGAGCCAGGAGCAGCAGGTGGGGGGACAGCCGCCTGCCCCCCAACTCAGAGACACCTCCCAGGCCCTGGAGATAACGCAGTACTTCTTCGAGGCCGTTTCCACCCAGATGGAGAAGTGGTACGAACGGAAGATAGAGGAAGCCCGGTGCCAAGCTAACCAGAAGGCCCAGCAAGACAAAGCTGCGCTCAAGGAGCACATCAAAAGCTTAGAGGAGGAGCTCAGCAAATTAAGGACTAAGGTGCAGAAAGAGAGCTAGCATCTGCCGAGCAGGTAAAGACGAGCAACGGGACTCGTTTGGGAGCCTGCTGTACAGGAATCTGGAATATTGTTAGACATAACACATCTGTAGTGCCTGTCATATCCAAACAAAACGCTCTTTTTCAGGAGTAGAAGTAACTTTGGAAGCTCCAGAACCGAGGAGAATCCATATGCAGACTGTACTGACGACGACGAGATGCTGCAGATCAGATCCTTTCTTTGTTATTTCCAGGAGTCCGTTAAATATTGCACTCTCAATTTCCAGGTGCTGCTTGAAAACAAACTGCATTAGACACCAAACCTGCTTCCTGGGAAGGGAATTTCCTTATTTCCCCCGTAGGTGACGCGTGGCTGGAGGGTTCCACTGCACGCTGCGTGTAAACACGTGGCCATACCTGTGCTGATGAGGTCCTTTGAGAGGATGTTTTCTGACAGAAATTCCTTAGCGATGACGGGCTACTGGTACTATTTCAGATACTCCCTGTGGCCTCTCTTTAGCCAGCGGAGAGAAGCTACGGAACCAGCTCAAATCCCAAGCCCAGGTGGGTGGCAGATGGGGGCTTCCTTCTGGGAGAGGTCAGGCTCCTGCTGAGCGCCATGTGAGGTGAGTCCATCCCGTTAGGTACGGAGGCTGCAGCTGCCACTTTGCTTTTCTTTCGGTTTTACATTATATTTTTTTTTCAAATGGTGTCCTGGTTGCACAGCTCCATGTGGTCACAGGGTTGCTGGGGCCACACTCGAGTAACCTGACTGAAGAGTTTTGTTTAGAGCATGGATGGCAAATATTTTACCATAACCACGCTCTAGATATAATGTTAGATATAATTTTTATGTAAATCTCTTTTCCTTCAAGCAGCAAATGGCTCAGTTCTCTACTACTGAAGAAGCCTGAAAAAGTCCTTTATCTAAAGTGAAAGCTTGGTTCCCCGTACTCAAATGTTTTTTTTCCTGCAGAGTCAGGATTTTCTCCCAGACACCTTGACCATCTCCCGTTGCTCCTCTGAGTGATCTCTCACTCTGTTTTCTCCCTCTTTTCTGTTAAAAAGAGAGGCCGGGCCCTGGCGAGTCTGTAGGTCTCAGGCCTGGTTTCACCATCAGTCCCACAGAATAGAGCTCAGCAACGTTTAACAGATTTTATGGGGATGTTTTGTTATAAAATTAAAACTTACAACCACCAGTGTTGTCCAGGCTGAAAGACTCCGAACAAACTAGAGGCACCGTAACTCCTTGCATCCGCAGCCCTCCGGGGTTCCCTCCGTTCCCCTCTGAGAAGGCTCCATCAGATTCTGGTGGAAAAGTAACTTAACAGCTGACGATACAACTCTCCCAAACCGATTCAAATCCAGGATAGTACTGTTATGCCAAGGAGAAAGAGATTTTTTTTTTTTTTTTTTTTCCTGTACTGAGCAGCCCTAAAATCAATTCGAAATACTTTACAGTATTGAAGACACCATTAACTAATTAGTAATTAAGCTTTCGTCGTCTTAGCAGATGTATAAAGCAAATTGTATTATATAACAATATTTTTAAAGTTCCTACGAATGCACTATCAAGGCGAGAAAAGCATATCTGCAGTTACGGAAATATTAGTTTTTACTGCTCTGATTTCTGTAATCTAATTTAGACGTTCTCCCATGTTTACAGTTTTGTTTAAGCTACTGTAGGAATGCAGGAGCAGGCTATTTAAGTTTTGTATCATCTTGATATCAAGTTGAATGTTTTGCCAAGCAATTAAAAGTGCGTGTTGCTCAGATGCCTGCGGTGTAATGTTCTCTGGCCGGAGGAAACGGCCACAATCCCCCTTCACCTGACTCCAAAGGGGGAGCAGAAAACTGGGACTTCAGGCTTCTCAGCTTTTTGTGTTTGTGGCTATAAAAATGTAGAAACCGGGTCTACCCTCTGTCCCCAGGGAGGCTGTGGGGACGGGGTGACCTTCGTTAGCAGAGGCACCCACTGCTGGGGGAGTTCCCGGCGCGGGGCTGAGCACACAGGGGCTGCTGGGGAACAGCAAGGCTGCGGCTTCAGAACCCTGCTTCACACAGGAACCGAGCTGCCAAAGCAACTGTTAGGGTGCCAGAAACACGCACCAGTTAGTTTGTTGTCACTTAGACAATTATTCTATCACCCGATGACCCCTCCCCACCCGGGAAGGGGAGCCGGGGAAAAACAAGGAAACACCAGGGTTGAGATATAAATCATGTTTTATGATGTTTATTTGTTTTGGGCGCATTTATTTATCCCAAAGGCTTTTTTTCTAAACCCCAAATATTGGTGAAAATTCCCAGCACAGTAGAGAAAGAGCTGTTACCCCTATGAATGTTACCACTTAAGAGGTGCCACAACGGAAAACAGACAAAATAAAATCTTGAATCTGCTGTTGTCAGTTTTGATGCTTTCTGCCTTTCCCACAGCACGTGCTACATCATCCACTCGGTTCTTTAAAGTCCTTTCTGTCCGAGTGATTTCCACACAGGAAGGTGACCAACCTGAGAAGAGAAAGGGGGGAAAAAACCAAACACCACCACCCCCCCCTGCCCCGTAGTAGATTTCACCTTCATACATTACTAGGTTGTCTGCAAAGGCCAGTGTTACAACCACATTCCAGGAAAAAATCAACTAATCAAAGACAGGGCAAGAAAAGAATAAAAGCGGCTAAAGCGTACACGATCACCTTTCCCAAACTTCTTAACCATCCCGACAGACCCCGTCCCCCCAAAAGGTTATCTAACCCATCCCAACTATCATCTCGTCGGAGTT